>PVIC010010626.1:0-36647 GCA_004025085.1 Thryonomys swinderianus
AAAAGTGAATTATAAACAGTAATCTATGTGCATGCAGAATGACTATGTCTCTCAACTCACTGACGCATTGTCAGTGAGGACGCTGTGCCAGCACCAGAAACAGTGACCTAACCGTGACATTTCGGCAAGACTGGACTTGATCCTAAGTGGCCTCTCTGCAAGGCTTATATCAGTATCTACCTGAGCAGAACTTAAGAATAATCAGAAATCCAACTAGTAAGGAAGTCTAGATAAAATGAATGTTCTTTCTACAGAATGTTACTGTCAATCCATTTTTATTATCAAAAAAACCCAGCTTCCATCTTTTCAATATTCTCCCAGTTTATTTTCATGTTTATTATTCAGTGCAGTCAGTAAATTTCTAGTAACCGCTCCAAGAATATAAGCGATACTTAAATATATTCTGGGCTAGCTTCTTGGTGAGTTGCCCAGTTAGAATTCCGTGTAAAAAGCCTTTCCTAGAAACACATTAATTGCACACCAGATCATGCGAGCAGAGATACCAGGACACAACAAGACTGAAAATGTGGACTCTGTTGGAGCTCTACTACTCTGGGCATTATTAACAAGCTTTAAAAATGTATCATCTTGGTTTTCTTAACAACAGCATGTGGAAAAAAAATCTTCATACTGAAATAGAGAAGATTTCTGACAAATGACTTTCCAGCAGCCATGTCCAGTATACAGCCCACACCTTTTCTCTTACCTCTTTTTTTAAAAGCTTTGCAACAAAAACTTACGAAGTGAATTTTGTATTTATAGATATTAAATATATATATATATATATGTATATATATATTTTATCTGATCTTCACTCAAAAATGGGGAGGGGGGACAAAAAGCAGTGTGGATGCTACAGGATGGCCTACAGGATAAGTTGGGTCTAGGCCAAGCATTTTCAAACGCTGTCTATATGGCTTCTGATCCATGCCTTCACCTTTGTGTATCTCCTTTTACCTGTTTTGGTTCCCTACTGTCATTTGAAAACATCTCTCAAAGATCCTCAAAGATTCATAGGTTAGAATGCTTCTTAACGGTAGGGCATTATGAAACCAAAACTGAGTAATACCAGCATGCTTAATAGTGAAACCAGTAAGGAAACGGCCTCTGTGTATTTAAACAAGTACATGTGCAAGTCACACACATATGGAGATGAGACAGGTAAACAAACACAGAAGGTTGTTCTGTGCCAGACCCTAACTTTCCCTGTAGACTATATCATAATTATTTTTAAAGTTTTATGCTAATATCTGAATTAAGTGCTTCAGAGATTGGATGTGGCAGAGGGGACCAAAGGCTGTATTTTTGCTGTAGGACTCATGATATGTTTGTTGGATTGTTTCCCTCCTTTTCAGCACTGGCCTAACCTTCCTGTGCTGATGATCTCTTTTGACTTGCTGGCCTGTTTACAGGACTAGCTTGGTGAGGTCTGGAGTGCCTTCCACCTCACTTGATTTGCCCGGCGAATTGCTCACAGCCTGCCGTCATTACCATGAAGGCACGCCCCTGAGCTCCAGGCTGCCTTACCACTAACCAGTTCCGTCTGGAAAGAGACTTAATTGATTTCTGTTTCCTGTAGAGTACTCCATTAATCCACTTAGGGCTATAGAGAAATCACACTGCCTTTCACTCTCAGAGCGTGTATTGAATTCACACTTAGAAAGGACAACAATTCAGATCATTTGATTCCAGTCATTCATAAAATCTGGCAGATGAGTTCAAAATCCTTAGCCTTAATTTAACCTCTAAAATTCAAAGCTACACTTTCAACTAAACAAAATTGATCTTTGGTTGGTTTATACATATCAGAAGAACAAAGCATAGTCTCCCATATATGGTTCTTTTCATGCCTGCTTTTCTCAAAATAGAGTGGTAAAAATCCAGTTTGTCTAAAGGAAATTATTTTGAGGCATTTGAAGAAAGTATGCAAATGTAGAAACCTGGCATGTTAATAATTCTACTTGGTTTTCATTAAAACACTAGAGAGAAGATTTTAGTCATAAGTAACATTGCTTAGACTATTTTAATGTCTTGAGGAAATTGTGTAATTCCTTTCATTCATTCTTTTTTAAATTGAATTCTTTATTGGTACATTATTTTATATACACATCATGATCCCACTTAACATTCCGAATCTGTACCAGTAATTCCCATCTCTTCCCATTCCCCTGCCCACCCTACAGTCTCCCCATTCTTTTGTTAGTGTATGAAGCAATAAATAAACCACTAATAATATGCATGCTTGCAGCTCTGCAAGGCAATCAGGAAAGTGATATGATAGCATAACACATCCTCATTTTTTTTTTTTGAGACAGGGTCTTGCTTTGTAGATCAGGCTGGCCCTGAGCTCACTATGGTGCCCAGGCAAGTCTCAAACTCAGCAATCCTCCTGCCTCTGCCTCCTGAGTGCTGGGATTACAGGTGTGAGCCACCACACCCGGCCCTGTGGTATGTGGTACTGATTGCTGGTGGTGTGAGACACCACGCCCAGCATTGTATGTCATTACCAGGGATTGAACTCAGGACCATTGCTCTTGGGAGGGAGGCATTGCAACCACTGAGCTAAATCTCCGGCCCTACATCCTCAGTTTTAAGGACACTAACACACATGAAATCCTAAACAGTAAACACCTGAGTGCTTTATGCACGCTAACAAATTTACAATAGCACTTCTTATAATAACTAAAAGAGAGAACAGCCATTAGTCCGTGAATGGATAAATAAAATGTGATACATCCATATAATGGAACACTTATTCAGAAGAAAAAAGGAACAAAGTAATGATAAGTAACAGCATGAATGAATCTAAAAACCATGCTAAATGAAAGAAGCCACATGGAAATGATTGTATCAAATGATTCCTTTTACATGAAATGTCTGGAAAAGTCCATTGGTAGAGGCAGGAATTCTGTTAGTGTTCGTCCATAGAAAAGGTGAACAGAGAGTGACTATTAACAGAAGGAATTTCTTGGGATGCTTGAGTTGTTGTAATACTGGACTATGGGGGTACTATGCAAAAATTTTGATAAAAACTCCTTGACTTAAAATAGTTTAAACTATAATATTAAATTATAGCTAAAATTTTTGTTTAAAAATCGGAGAAAAAAATCTCTCAAGGCTGGAATACATTAGGAATGATAGATGGTGAAGGGAGATCTGTGGTGTGAAAGGCAGGGAGCATTAAACAGTCAGAGTAGCGTCACTGTATTGTCATTTTAACTCTAAATGCATGTAAAATTAGAAAATGTCTTCCACCCTCAGAGACCTGTTACAGGTAGGTAAGCTGGCTAGACATCTTGCAGGCAGTTAGGGCTGACCCTCAGAAGCACACAAGGAAGGAGACCTTTACTGAAGGTGAGAGTTATTGAAGGAGAAAACTACCTCTCCCAGAAGTGATGACTGATAGGCCTCAGTTTCCTTCCTGGGGTGCAGGGTTGAGACTTTGATCCATCCCTCTCCATAAAGCAGTGATTGAACCCCCCCCCCAGGGGGAGGCTTAACCCACCTCTCCTGGAAAAAGACTCCTGAGTGAAAGCCTTGTAGGCTTGCTACGTGACTTGATTTCTTCTTAGATCCCCATTTAATCATTATTACCTGAGTAACTATACTTGTAATCTTATCGGTTGATTGTGCTTTTGTCCATTTTGTGATTTCTCATTGTACCAATATTACCTAAACCACTGTATGTGCAGTGTTACTAGTTGTCGAGAATTTTGTCCCACTTTAAACCCACCTCAGCTCCTCACTTTGCTCCATAAAAGGCCCCTGGAAAGTGAGGTGAGTGGGCCTCTACCTTTCTGGTTCCTTTCTGTGCCTCTTAGGAAGAAGTTTTCTTTCTCAAAGTTTTTCCTATTCTTAACCTCCATTGTTCCTAAAAGTCATTCTTCCATTTTAGAGAAGACAAACTCATGTTACAGGTATCTAGCAGGTTTGGAGCTAGACTTGCTCCCCTGTATCACACTCACCAGTCATATCTGCAGGATTTAAATTCTGAAAGGGCAGTAAATCAATCAGTCAATCAATCTCTCTTTCATTCATCGTTATACTCCAAATTACTACAGTTTAGGAAAGTGTCCCCAATAGTCTACAGTTTTTAAGTGGTGATATTGAGAGGCACTGAGCCCAGGAGAGCTGGATCCTTGCTGGAAGGGAGGTGCTCTGGTACAGGAAGTGTGTCTCATCATGAATTCAGAACAATGAAGCCAGGCATGGTGGCTCACGCCTGTCATCCCAGCACTCAGGAGGCAGAGGCAGGAGGATTGCTGAATTCCAGGCTTGCCTGGGCTACATAGTGAGCTGAGGGCCAGCCTGAACTACAAACCGAGACCCTGTCTCAAAAAGCGAAACAAAACCAAACAAAAAAAACCCCCAAAGCCAAACAAACAAACAAACAAACAAACAAAAACCAATGAAGACATACTAAAAAGGACTCAGAGCCAAATACTTTTCCTTTGGTTAGTATTTTGTTACGAGGATGGAAATCTGACTCACACAACTAGAAAACTATTGACCCAGGAGGAGAGGTAATAAGGACTGTACTAATTCATTGACAGGATATCTATGCTGCAGTTAAAAAAAGTTAAGTGACATATCATGTATTTGCAAATGGTACATTCTGTTGTATGGCTTGGTGGTTTTTCTTTTCACTCTTTCCCTAGTAAACTCATTTGTAATAGTGTTGAAAATACAAAAATAAACATTGTTCATTAGTTTTTGTTTATGTCAAAGAGTGAGAGTTAAAACTCTAAAACTCAAATTGCTAAGTTTCTATCAGTATTAAAGAAGAATCAATTCCCTGAAGCTTAAGAGAAAAATCAATTGTTAAAGGCCATAGGAAGCTATTCTCTGATGTATGAACTCCTAAGTACTGGAGTGGCCATCCTAGTTATCACATAGATACACGTGATTACAGAAAGCTGTCAGATGATGAAGTAATTTAGGGAAGACTGGAAATGATGCAGAAGAAACATAATTTATTTTGCCTTTCTCTATACTAGCAGAAAGATAAAGCAATTATCCATCACATGGTTTAGATTCAATGCTCAACTACTGATTTCAAAAGTATCTTATGGTGGCCAGAATTAACTTTATATTGTTAATGTCTTCACTTAGTCTGCCTAGGTAACAAGAGAGAATATTCTAAAGTATTTTACAATCTTATATTAAATTGTACCATTTCTTTTTCTGCAATAGATCTAGCTACTTGCATTTTCCTTTGTATTTCCATAGCAACCACTAGAATTCAGGTTAGGAATCACTGTAATGTCATGCTTTCTGAAATAGATATCTAATCTCTTTTCTGTCTCTCTCTTCCCGTCTCTGCTTTTGTCTCTTTTTAGCTTGTAATCTTATTTTAGTTGAATGTATTTAAATTAAAAGTAATATACATGTTATATATTATGCATATATATAGTTGTTCTTATATGTATGTGGAACTAATTCTAGCACTTCCACAATGGAAAGATACATTTATGATGCTCAAATCCTTTATTTAAGAAAATGGTACTTGCATATCTACACACATTCTCCTGCATGCTTTAAGCCATTTCTAAATTATTATAACACATAACAAAATGTAATTGCAATAAAATACTATCTGAACAGTTGTATGCTGTATTGATTAGGGAGGAAGGGCAAGAAAAATACTTTGTAATGCAGTTTTCATTTTCAAATATTTTCTCCCTGAGACTGGTTGAATCTTCAGATACAGCACCTACAGATATGGAGGGCTGACTAAATAGATAAGATAGTCTCAGGGTTCTTAGTTATCAGGGAAAAACATCATTTCAAATTTGAAGTCCAGCAATCAAGTGCACATGTCTCCTCTCTGACCTTTACTATATCCTGGAACATCTCCTGCAGATCAATCACTGAGTCACAGGCTTACTCATTTTGAGATTGTAAAAAGTCATTCATAAAATAAATGTAAAGAATGCAAAGAAAGAAAGAAATGCGTCACACACTCATGGAAAGAACATCATCCCATGATTGTTCTGCCACCTCCTACCCAGACCCTCTCACTTTATTAGAAGTAATAACCATTCTGAATGTGGTGCTCTTTCTTTTGTTTGCAACTAAAATGTTACCACATAAGATTAAACTGCTACTCACAATTTTACTCACTTTTACATGTATTAAGTTGAATACATAAAATCCTACTGTATGCCGGGCGTGGTGGCTCACGCCTGTCATCCCAGCACTTGGGAGGCAGAGGCAGGAGGATTGCTGAGTTTGAAGCTTGCCTGGGCTACGTAGTGAGCTCAGAGCCAGCCTGAACTACAAAGCGAGACCCTGTCTCAAAAAAAAAAAATCCTACTGTATATATTTCTTGAATAATTTGCTTTTATAGTTCCACATTCTCCTGGAGTTCTTCTCAGTGCTAAGTAGTTTTTCTGAATGAATAAATCTCAATTTATGTATCTATTGTATTATGCCTGAACTTTTAAATTTTCCTCAGTATTTTTAACAAATTCAAACAATGTTACCGCAAATGTCCCTGGTGCATGTTCAAAGGGCATGTATACTTAGGCAAGGGAATGGGACTGTTGGCTCCAAGGTAAGCATTTATTAAAGACATGAGGACAAAGAAAGCAGCAAACTATTCACTCATCGTGGTGGATAATATTCTCTTCTGAAGTTGTTACTTTTTGACTTTGTGTGATAGTTTCCAAAATAATATATTAAAATTCCTTTACTATGTAGGATCCCATCATAGTACTTCTGAGTATTTATGATGCTGAACACACTTTCATGTTTTTATTGGGCATTTCAAGCCATTTTGTTGAATTTTTATTTTTGGCTTCTGTCCTAATTTTCCTTTGATAATGTTCTATGACTTTTATTTATCTCAGTAATATTCACACTAAAATTATGGTACTTGGTAATGTTACATCCTTAATTTTCATAGTTTCTCATGTAGATTTTTAATGTGGTCAATAGTCTTCTAAGTAATGTCACTGCTCTAACAAGTGCTTTGTTACATAGGTCTCATTATCAAGACTTCAAAATTTACCTCATTTGTAATTTGATCTGAGTTACAAAATATTGATTAGACTTCAAAGATATGACATTTTAGTTATCTTTTGTTCCTGATTTCTCACTTAACTGCATTTTGATCATATTTTCTTCACAGCTCAGTGTAATCACATATAATCTTCTTTCTCATATGTATGAAAAAATGCACTCTATATTTACACGTACAATATTCTATACAATTATCAGTTGGACCTAGGAAGTTATTTAAATCTTGTGGGTTCACTGATGTCTTTCTCTGCTAAATAATAATAATAAGATGTTAATCTTTATATCATGATAAACTAGTATATCACTTCATAATTTTGCTTTCCACATGATATTATTATGAATACCTATTTGATTTAATCTCCAGGGAGATGTTTTAGGGTAAATGCTATACTTATAGCTACATTCCTTCAGGTAGTACTTAGCTAAGATACTTCTTCATCTTTTTTTTTTTTTGAGACAGGGTCTCGCTTTGTAGTTCAGGCTGGCCCTGAGCTCACTATGGTGCCCAGGCAAGCCGCCGCGAACTCAGCAATCCTCCTGTCTCTGCCTCCCGAGTGCTGGGATTACAGGCGTAATCCACCACGTCCGGCATTGTGGTATGCGGTGTTGGTTGTTGGTGGGCGTGTCTCCACGCCCAGCATTATATGTGGTTACCGGGGATCAAACTCAGGACCTTGCGCTTGCGAGGCAGGCGCCGGAACTACCAAGCCAACCCTCCGGCCCCTTCTTCATCTTTTTAGTTTCAATAATTCTGTGTACTTATGACTTGGATGTATTGTGCTATAGTTTGTATCTTGTTTTTAAGACATGATTTATTGTACTTACCTTTGGCATTCATTAACTTGGCATATATTTGTATTTATTTTTGTGTGTTTAGCTTTCTGCTTGTATTTTTATTTCTTCCACACCCATGTAACACATGGTTTGATAATTATTTACCATTTCTATATCTTTAATGTAATTATGAATTTCATAATGCATACTATAGTACAGGAGTATAAATGGCTGAGAGCTCGTCATCGATAATCATGGACTATGTTTACAATTTAAATATAGTACAAACATCTAACTCCAAGAAAAATATTCTTTCCATTTTGTTTTTCTAAACTTTGTATATATTCTGCCCCACCATAACCACAGCAAATGTATGTATATTCTCCCACCTCCAGGGCTTTCTTGTTTTAACTTTAGTTTCTAGGGCTCAATTAGCAGAAACTGTTGAATGGAAGCTGACTGACCATTTCATATATAAGAATTTACCAAATGAGTCTTTTGGTTAAAATTGCATAAATTTGCGGCATGGTGGCTCACACCTTTAATCCCAGCATTCAGGAGGCAGAGACAGGAGGACTGCTGAGTTTGAGGCTTGCCTGGGCTACATAGTGAGCTCAGGGCCAGCCTGAACTACAAAGCGAGACCTTGTCTTAAAAAAAAAAAAAAAAAAAAAAAAAAAATTTTTTTGAGTAAATTTAAGAAACTTAAAATCAGTGAGCATAAAAGACCAAATACTAAATATAGTTATCAGATATCTCACTAACCACCCCAAATATGCTAATAATTATGTAAATCCAGCTTGTTGACAATTGTTAGTTAATAATATACTTAATATCAAAATGTCTTACAGTTTGGCATGATTTTTATTTCTAGCAGAAATTACTTGTAGCTCATTTTCTTCCCCTAGTGGACACACAGTATTTAAATTAAGGAAGACAATTCAGATTACTTTGCTACACCTACCAAATTGAGTACAAGTCAGTAATTTGCCATTGGGAGCATTTAAAAGCCTGTATACAGCTGGTCTGCTCTGTGTCCCAGATTCTTTGATGCAGGTCTCATATGTCATATGGCACAACCCAAGGCTGATGGCGTCTCCATCTGCTACAGTCATCAAGAATATTGCATGAAGAGTTGCCAAGAAGGGTGGCCAGACCTACGGTGACCTCTGTCATCAGGAAGTACCTTTGTGTTGACCCAGTAGCACTAGGATTATCTATTACTGTAGATAAATTGAGCTGAACATAGCTATCAATACATTTAACTTAATTCTCATCATATAAGGCAAAGAGGATAAATTTTTTTGATGGTGATAAAAAAAGGGAAATAAAGCTTATGTATATAGGAGGCAGGGGGTTGTAGGGTGGGTAGGGAAATGGGAAAAATGAGAATTAAATTGTGTCATATACTGGTACAAATTCTCAATCTTGTGTGTGATCCTGATGTGTATATATAATGTACCAATGAAGATTCAAATTTTAAAAAGGATTACTGAAACAGGAAAAAAGCAGATAGATGATTAAATTAATGATTATTTCATCAGAACACTACATAATACCTACTTAAAGCTTCATTAAAAACAGCTACAAAATGAAAATTTCATTGTAACACTTACTTGGCACTATAAATTCTATTTCTTCCGACATAGCGACTCCTAATTTATTAGATGCAAAACAGCGATATTTCCCTTGAAAATGAGATATGTGCCCCTCATTTGGAATCTTGAATGTTCCTGAATTATTAGACGCAATTATTCGAGGATCAGAAAGATCAAAAGGCTTGTCATCCTTAGTCCAGGAAAATCTACAAGACAAACACATTTATTTGTCTTTTCTCAAAGTTCATACTTTTTCTCAATTTTAAATGTATTTATACAGATTTATAAACCAACACATTAAAATGTATGCAGTAGAAGATAGTAGAATATAGGTAATGATCTCAGAAGAGTCTGAGAAGTCTTATATGTCATGAAAATACATTGACAACTGAGAAGATAAAATTGAAATAGGCTGTTCTGTTTCTTTTAAATCAAACTTATTTTAAAATGTTTCCAATTAGAAATGCAACATGGATTAGAAATTGCAATATATATATATATATATATATATAGAGAGAGAGAGAGAGAGAGAGAGTCAGCTTCCATTCAATAGTTTCATTTTGCATAAAATGAAAATTTATTAGTTGACTGTATTTCTTACTAGTACTTTTCTACTTATTTGTAATTTTTTAAATTTTTTTTTTTGAGACAGGGTCTCACTTTGTAGTTCAGGTGGCCCTGAGCTCACTATGTAGCTCAGGCAATCCTGGAACTCAGCAATCCTCCAGCCTCTGCCTCCCAAATGCTGGGATTACAGGCATGAGCCACCACACCCAGCATTGTGGTATGTGGTACTGATTGCTAGTGGGCGTTGTATTGTTGTATGTGGTTATCAGATCGAACCAGGGACTTTGAACTTGCTAGGCAGGTGCTGGAATCACTGAGCTAAATCTCCGGCCCATAATCATAATATATTTAAAACTGTGCTAACTTTACAACTTTGCCATGCTTTGGTTTTACACTAGTACTAAGCACAACTTTATGCAAACATTATCTTATATCACATAACAATTTTATTAATTTAACCATCTCACCATTTCCCTTCTAATTGTGATGAATAAAATCTTCTATTTCATTTTTAGTAGTTGCCAAATATTCCCTTAGGTCATTTCCTTAGAAATAACATCAGTTGTATGGTGGCAAAATAATTTTTTACAGTTTTTGGTAAAAACTGAAAACTTTTATACTAGAAAAAAGTACACACAACTGAATCCTGACTATACCATGAGAATCTCAGTTCTGTGGACAATGCTTTAAAACACCTTATGTAACATAAGAAAAAAATCAAATTTTATTTTTATATACATAACTATCATTTATTTGGAAAGCTTTAGTTTCAATCATGTATCGTTTTACTATCTGATTCTTTTTGACAGTTGTATTGAAAACAGTATAAAGGATGACAGCATGCATTTAAAGAATTGTTCAGTTTGAAGAAATACTCACACTGGTTCTGGATTTCCTTTAGCTTCACATTCAATTTGAAAATACTCATCAAAAGGAAAGGCAACTTGCACTTCTGACTGTTTTGTGATTGTTGGAACCTGTTGAACTAAATGTTAAAAGATGTATTTAAGAACAAGTCTTTCAAAACCTAAATAGGTTTGTCTGCTTCCTATATGGTAATTAGAAGGTTCACATAAGCCTGTAAAATCACAGAGCCAAATCTGACTTCCTCCTTTGAAAATACATTTTAGTTCTAAGAAATATGCTTCCCTGGAACCATTTTATGTCATGGTAACTATTAATTTTATTTACTCTCCAAATCATATGGCACTTCATAAAGCAGAGAAAATCTTATCTCATTTAAGAAATACTTATTTTAAAATAATTGGCATTTTTCAGCCAGACAGGATAGCACATGCCCATAATCTCAACACTTTGGAGATAAAGCAGAAGAACTGCCTGGAGTTCCAAGCTACACAATGAGCTCAAATCCAGCCTTACCTTCATAGGGGCACCTTGTCTCAGAAAATCCAAACAATAAAGAAAAAAATCTGTGCTGATACGCATATGCATTTTTCCCTAGTTTGCTAATTTTGAAAGTGGTAGTTTCCATGCTTTTATACAAATATTAGAAATGATTTGTTGCTTTTACATTGTTTCTCCCCTTGATGTGATATAATTTTTGATAATTCTATTATTAGAAATTAACCTTTTTCCATTTCTTTCTTGTCAAGTAATATATGTGAACTGGTATCTTTGAGCATAGATTTGTCTTGAAATGAATTAGGACTCATGCTAAGTTTCTTGGCCTGGTCAGAAGTGGCAGTGATTCTGGATACATGCGAGGGTCGTTTCGCCATGACACCTAGGACAACAGTGCGTGATGAGATTGTTTCCAGATCTTGCCTCCACCAAACACTAGCCCATAAAAATGGTAAAAATGTAGTATTTCTTACAAAAGAAAATATACCACTCTCATTATCTTTATTTTAAATTCTTTTTAGTATTTTTATTAGTCTGTTTTTTGTGTGCAGTTTTGGTGGTTTCCATTTTCTATTTATAAATTTTTCATTTCCCACTTAGTTATTGGGAATTTGAGTTATTTTATTTTCCCTTATAAGATTTAAACTATGAATAATCATTAATACAAACAAAACAGCTAGGTCATAAGGTTATTTTTTCTTAATAGGGTCTTCATATGCCATTAACCACTCATCTTGTAATGAACCGATCATGTTTGGCAAGTTAATCCTCAAGGTGGATAATTTTTTTTTTTTTTTTTTTGAGACAGGATCTCACTTTGTTGTTCAGGCTGGCCCTAAGCTCACTATGTAGTCCAGGCAAGCCTCGAACTCAGCAATCCTCCTGTCTCTGCCTCCCGAGTGCTGGGATTACAGGCGTGAGTCACCACACCCAGCGTGAATAATTGTTTTTGAGGTAAGTGTTAAGTGTGCCTCTCACCTTGTCACCCAGCTAGGGCACATTTCTGACCACCATCACTATGCAATAAATACACTAAAATATATAAATAAGTAAATAGTATTAAAGTTGAAGATGCCAATTTGGATTAAGTTTTAAAATATGACACAATGTTTGGGCAGTTCTACTGTGAATAAGTGCTCAGTAGTTTTTAACGTGAGGCACAGTTTTAGAATTGCTAATCAAATCACAGTGTTTAACTCATGAGGAAATGTAAACTCTTCAGCAGCAGGAACTGACTTTGGCAAATGTGTTCCCAGAAATGCAACTGACGACACACAGAGCGAGCCTGAGTTAAATAACAGTCTTCAGTCCAGCTATAAATGGACTATACAACTTGTGAGGATGGTGATGGCCCTTACTCTGTTTCTGTTTTCACCCTTGTGAAACTGAGGACTCTGCATAGATATGTTCTTCTCAAGCATTTCGAGTAGGACTCGGTCAATTTCTCACTATAAGGCATACCAAAATATTTTGGATAATGTATGTTAGAGACAGCAATATTTACTATATTAAAATTAAAACAAAAATCTGTAGCATATTGACATGAATTCATTGAAAATGAATTATGTTATAATAAATAACATTTATGAAAAAATACAAATATCCTCGGGTGAGTAGCACTGCATCTTGTTATTGTACATAGTAATTTGAGAGGGCAGCTGAGTTCTCGTATCTACTTCTACCTCCTTTCTGTTGCAGTTAATTTGTCCAAAGATATGAAGAAATCAAGCCTTAAAGCAGATATGCAGCTGAAAAATTATTGGATGTTTTGCAGTCCTTTCCAATGACTGTAGATATTTTTCCCTGGAGAAATACATCAAAATTTAGCAAGTGCTAATTTGTTCATAGTTCATTGTGATGAGAAATCTGAAATCTACCAGTAAACTGGTCATGTTCTGTTACACTGAATAATGTTATCCACTTTTAACCTGTGAATATATTCGAATATCTCAGAGTGGTCATCTGAGAAAACTGGATTGGCTTACTGAATTATGTAGATCTTTGTATGTTGACACATTTCATTACAGAACATAAAAAACAAACTTTTGTTGCCAGGTGTGGTGGCTCACACCTGTAATCCCAGCACTTGGGAGGCAGAGACCGGAGGATTGCTGAGTTCGAAGCTTGCCTAGGCTACATAGTGAGCTCAGAGCCAGCCTGAACTACAAAGTGAGACCCTGTCTTAAAAAAAAAACCTTTTATTAAAATTACCACAGATCTAATCAGAGAGGTCATGGGTTGAGAAGCTCTGAAGCTCACAGCAAATGATACAAATTCTCCGTAATTTCGATGTTTGCTTGAAAACTCACATTTTATCATTGACAACACACACTGTCAGCTTCTCTGAAAGTGACAAGATTGACTAGTTCATTTTGGGGAAAGTATCTGCCTGATTCACATCTGAGCAACTATAATCTGTCTGTGAATTATGCTTATGAGTAAAAATAATATTGGGTCTTAAACAATGACACAATCAAGGAACAAGGACAATTATCACACTTTGGTGCAGATGAATTATTTTATGTCTATCTTCCAGTTCATTGCAGCTTTAGAAGAAATATACTCAAAATTGGAGAAATCATAAATTAGCAATCTTTTGTGGCTTTAATAATTACAGACTGGGTTTGTTTTGTCTTCTGGAGGGTTTCATTACCACAAATGGCCATAAAGACCATTTTGAGCATCAGGGCAACTTGGTGCCAAAGTCTTGCCCAGTGCTAGGGCCACAGCAGTTTTCTCACTATTGGTTTCCTACATCCATAAAAATGGCAGTGCAGTAAAAATAAAGGGCCACTCGCATCTCAGTGCTATTTTCAAGAGTTTGTTCTCATCGACTCTCTGAATGTACAGTATTGCTAGGACTCCAAGGAATTCACGAGCCACACTTTCAGCGTGGATAGCAAACCTACAATAATAATTAAATGCCCTTTCTGATGCTAAAGTTCCATTTTCTTACTTTTGTCTAATAAATCTGACAAATGAACATTACCAACTTACAGACATTAAATTCAGCCATTAGCCTTTGATATTTATAAACATTTAGTAACATGCAAAAATATGTGTATCTTTAGTGACACAATGTTAATAAGTTCTGATAAAAATACATGTATCTTTATTGACATATACCTGGTTTCTGATTAATACCACTTGTAAGTAGAATTGGGCTTGAACTTACTGCAAATTCATATTATTTAAATTACATTTGAATTATAAATGGTGAGGGATGACACAATGGCAACAGTCCCTAAGATATGAGCTAATAACTTGAAAACAACTTGTTTATTACAATATTATTCTTTTTTAAACTTGCTAAGGTTTGTAAAGGCTTAACAGCAGCTAATTATTCAGGGAATGGAGCTAATAACCTTTGTGTGTTTATATGAATATATATTCTATGCTATAAATCCTTTCCTCTATAATTAGCCCAATTACAGAGACACCAGATTCGTTGACATTCAAATTGGGTACCTGCCTTGGCTGCACTTGTTACTGAGTGCTCTAGAGTACTGAAATAAATGGAGAATATCCAGTTGTTCTGAAAACATGTCATTAATATTTTATAACAATTGTTGTCTAAGGCATTGTAGCATGAACATGCATAAGTAACGGAGACAACCAGAATAAAAATATGCACCACAATTTAATACACAATTTCATATCCTTCACCACTGAGGATCAAGTGAGAAAAGATATATAATAAATGTATTTGTTAGTGAATACAATCAGGAAGCTGAATCAGGAAGCCCAGTGGCAAGGTTGCAACTTTTAACTTGAAATTCTGTATGCATAGAAAAGAATGCACGAAAGGGGCGATTTAACAGATTCTCAGAATGTTCCTAACTAGGGTGGCAGGTGATGAAATCTAACACATTGTATGTGGGCTGAAAGACCTCAGGTAAATGTAGACTGAAGTTTCAATCTGTGTGTCTGTAGAACAAGGTAGTGAAAATCCTTAAGAAATGGAGACACCAAAGCTTAATTCTCAGTTAAGAAGTGTGGACAAGGGTTCTTAACTCAGTGAGGATGGAGACACACAACTACCGGTGCATATGTAATGCTAATTGTTGCAGCAAGTAATTGAAAATGACACTTAGGATAGGTTTTTAAACACATAATATTACAAAGTCACAGAGCTATTTTCTTTTTTCTTTTCACTCAGATGGTATGGTTATTTCAAGAGGAAAATTTCACCTTAGTATTGCACATTTAATAATTCACACTTACTAAATTTTCTGAGGTCTACACTGTCTTAAATTTCAGTCATTCATTGTGATTACTTACTAAGATTTTAATATGCAACAAACTCTTCTTGAATTAGAACTCCTCGAATTATATAGAGCAGTGGCAAAAGGAATTATAGTACTAAAGTACATGATAAAAATTTCCAAAAAACTACTCAAGGGTCTTGATAGCCCATCATTTTAAAAAAGAATACAAAGTTTATTCAGTTCTTTTCTGTCACCATTGATTGAAAGACAATATTTTCTAAGTTATAATTCTCCTCAAAAGAAACTAATACTAGCATATAAAATTCAAATCTATTTGTAGTATTGCAAACTGTTTTAGATGTATTGCAAGAATATCACCTGACATATGGGTTACATTTCTTGCAATAGGCCAAATTTACATAACAAGCTAAATGCCTGAGATACAAAATAGTTATTTCAACTAAATATTGGTCACAAAAAGATAGAGGAAACATGACTTGTGAAAAAAAAAAACATGGACAGAGATGTATATAAAATATGACTAAAAATTCTATTCCCAATCCACAAGTACTCTACTTAAAAATCAAAACCAAAATTCCACGGTTGTGAACTCTGTCACCTTACCTGACAATGGTATTTCAGTTGCTGTTGACATTTTTAACAGGAGAAAAATGAGTGATAGGACCAAACTTTTTCCACTTAAAATTTTCGCCATTGCTGTTCAGGATGTAGACAACCCAGAAAGACTGAAAATCTTAATGTCTCCTCTTAATTTTCATTTAAAACTGAAGAAAACGTGAACAACCTGAAAGCACAGAGACAAGCAGAACAATGTATTAGCACATGCACTTTAAGATGTCAAGATAGCAGAAATTAAACATATTTTTCTGTTTACTATTTTATTGAACTTGGTCTCTAATAATTCCGCAAATATCCAATGAGGTTACACACTTCAATCTTAAAAATATGTAGTATGTCATAAACCACAACCATTTCCAATGAAAGACATTTGAATGTTGGGGGAGGTTTATCTGAAAGGCCCTTGAGTACTCTGCAGGGTCAGTGACTATCACAGTCATTTCATTCAGTTAATTCCTTTCAATGGCAGTTCTTTTTCAATCGATTATTTACAGCAAGCACTTAATCCTATTTAAGTCATTATGAAGATTCACAAAGATAAATCCTGTATTCTTCTGGAGAAAAACACTTTCATGTTCAAAGTTTTCACTACAGAGAGTAAATATTTATATTCTAGTAGACTATGAAGAGGAGAAAAATTTTTAAAAATGGATAAGGGCTAGCTGTTTTAACTAAAATTTACAAATGTTGGTTTAGCTCAAGCAGAAAATGGTGTGGGTTTCTGGCCATGAAAATAAGGTATTTTTTTCACTCCAAAGTTGAAAGGAATAGCATAAATATTAAAATTTAAATTTTTTCTCTGCTTTCCCTTACCAATTTATTTTTCTGAAACATGGTGGTAAATGCTTATCTAAATATTATTTATAATGTACTCTCAAAAATGAAGGTAAAGTGATTTGCTCCAAAATGTGATATTTTTCAAATGTCATTTTCATTTCTTTGCCCTAGATCAGTTACTGTACTTGTTCAATCACAAATGATTAAAACAATGACTAGAGAAATAAAAGAAGTTACTATGTTCATATTTAATCCCATGTCCCTTGGCTTTCTGATTTTGTCTCAAAGCACAACTTTAGCAATTATAGACTTTTCTGTTGCTATTATGTACATGCAGATCAAATATCAAGTACTAACTTATGCTATTCATTTGTATTATGACTTTAGGTATCTTAAGTGGCAGAACTGTCCTACCCATACATTTAATTTGATAAATGTTATTCTGCTTGTGAAGGAAAATTCTTCCTTGCATTTAACTCCTGCTCCTTGATGTTATAAATTGTATAACAGTATTCTTTTACTTTGTCTAACCTTAATTGTCCCATCTGCAAAACAGGAATTGGAAAAATTGCTCTTTCTTGTTTCAGAATATTTGCTAAAATAACAATTTATATGAGTGATTTTAAATACTTCCAAATATATCACAATATTGCACTCATTTTCCTAATGGAATGAGTTACCTTAATAAAGAAAATAATATGCAAAAATTGCTTCTTTATGAAATGGATACATTGATGGAACTGCAGAATTTGGCATTTCCCATTTGTTTAACGTTGAGAGACACTGAACTACATTAACTTTTTCAAAGATGTAAGGTCTCAACTATTAATGCCTTGGTATTTGCATTTTCTTTTTCCTTTGCCTTCTGAATAGTTTTATGATAGTTATCTAAATTCATTGTTTACAGTTACATATCACTCTTTACCTGCAATTTATCATTTAATATTGTCTCATTAATATTCAATGCAGATTGCTTTAATAGTATCTCACGTATGTGTCTAATGAGTTGCTCTCTATTTGTCAGAAGCAAGGCTTTTAAAACCATGATGCTATTAAGGGACCATATTTCTATATTAACATCTCATACATCATCCCACCTCAAAATAAGGATTGCCAAATAAAGGAGAACAGGCTCAATTTCAATTACTTTTCTGTTTTAGGCTAAATTCAATGATCTCTAATTGCTCTAGAACAATACCTCATAGGAACTAATTCTTTAGGAAGAGTGGTCTGGCTTTGGAATTGTAATGGTACTAAGTTCATGGGCTTAACTCAAGAAATTCTATCCCATAAAAGATGCCAAATTTATCCCCTGCTATAAAATAAGACTAGAAAAACTATGCATTCATAGATCTAACAAACACTGATGACATCATCACTTTCCAGAGTATAATGGTCAATTCTACATCTGACCTTATCTCCTGAAAAAAATTAGCTTCAATTCACATGACATTTATGTATGCTATGGACTGTAAGACTGTAATCATTGAAAATTAAAATGTGACCCCTTGCAAAGAAGATTCCATTAGATGACGAAGGATGCCCCCAAATTTTGAAGCTGAAAATGAAAGTCAGTGTGAATTTTATCAATAAGTGTATGAAGGGTATTTTGTGAAGTAATTGTCTTGAAAGAGTAAGACAGCAATAAAATTATATCCCTATTTGTCTTCCTTGAAAGAGTGAACTTAAATGCCTCATGCGAGACACCTCAAAGATAAAAGCAATTATTATATCTCAGGATGGAGCTGACACTTAAGAGCATAATACACTGAAACATTTGAAACCTAGTCACATAAACATGCATACTATTAGTTTAATGATATTAACACATATCTGGAAACAAGTGAGTTAAATTTTACCAATCTGCATAAATTGGTTTACATCTTGCTACTCTCTAATTTATCCTTAGAAAGGTAAGAACTGTCTTTGTCATCTAAGTGAAGAGCAAATAGACATCTTACGATGTTAGCATACAACTGACCTTTCCTACTGCCTCAGCTTCTGTACCTTGACTAACGACATAAAAATTAAAGCATAGCATCCACCTGTATTCCCATCACTTTAGTAGACTAAGACACAAGGATTGCCATTTTGACTCCTACCTGGACACCTTAAAAATGAGACCTGGGCTTAAAATAAATTCTAAAATATTAAAAATGGCCGAGGAAATAGTTCAGTGTAGGTTCAAGCTCCAGCTAGTGAAAATCACACTATTTTGGTGACATCAGTGTAAAGATCTACACATCACAGTACTACTACCAATGCAGCAATATGGAGGGAAAGGTCTTTGTACTTTCCAAACATAGCCTATCATGTATCATATATAAGGTGACCTCAGAGATCCTTGTTATTCTTTTTTTTTGAAAGATGGTAGTGGGGATCAAACCTATTGCCTCATGTGTGGTGAGCAAGCCCCTGGGTGTATTAAAAGAGTTACATGGTGGCTAATATAGGAATAATTTGCTCCATTAATTCATATTCTGCCTATAGAAGTAGAAGGGTGAAATATCTCAGCCTTTGTGAATTTTATCTGCTCTCTTAAGCAAAGACTAAGCTAGTGAGGCCTGCTGACCAGCCAACAGGAGAGAGTGACATAAAGCAATTAACACTGTGAAAAATGGAGACAGTGTAAGGGGTGACCTGATATATGGCCTCAGGTTGTTAACCTGACCTGTCTTCTTTATTCCTATCAGTGCATGAAATAGTTGTTGCAGTAGAGCATATTTATGAGGATTAAGTGAGATCATGTATAATTAGCACAGAATAATAAATTAAATTTATGGAAAGTTCTAATAGCAGTGGTCATTATGTTCTTTGTGGAAATAGGACTACTTTAATAATATCTGAAAAGTATGGTGAATTAGTATGGCTTCTATACAACTTAGTATAGAAATGAAGTCAGAAAACTTGAAAAATAAAAATAAAATTTCTGAAGTATTTAGAGGCAAACTGTGGTAGACTGAGGCAAAAGCTTCCCCATACCTCTTACCCTCTCCACCCACTTTTAGGTTGACTCTGCAACTCCTCTCAAGAAGCCATTTTCTTGACCTTTGGAAAATGGCAAGCTAGAATGAGTTCTGCCTCTAGATCTTATGAAGCCCTGTACTTTTTATTGTACTTTTTGTTCTTTGTCGTTCTATCTCCAGCAACCCTGCTCAGGTGTCATGCGAAGCAGCCAGGCAGCCCTGCTGGAAGTTGACAGTGCACTGTATGTTGTGCCTGCAATCCCATTCTAAAAAGGAATAGAGTATGCTTAGTCTGGTGAGTAGGTAAAAAAGAATTTAGAAAGGCAGCAGTTTTTAGGGTAGGATGTTTTATCTTATGAAAAGTCTTTGGCATTTTCTCTCAATAATTATTCACAAACATGTTCAGATCAGTTTCCTACAGAGAAAATAAAATATTAAGTCCTACAATCACTTTTAAAAAAACACTCTCATTTCTGTGGCAGCTCCTACTGAAGCAGAATAGGTGATGACAGTGCATCTGCCATTTTTATAGAAGACACACAATGCATGCAGCCAAAGAGGGGCTGACAGTGGTTGTGTGATTTTCCTTTTTATCCAGACACTAAATTGTTTCAGTCTCAAAGAATTCCAGAGACAGGAATTAACCTTTGCAGGCTTAATCATGAAACATTTTCCTACTCTAGAAGCTTAAAATAACAACTTCTAATACCGTAAACAGGAAAGGATAAAACACTGGTGCTCTTGTAATAGTTTTAAAAATAACCCAACAGTTTGTATAATGGTGCTTGTGTTATTACTTGGAATTGTTTAAATTCTCTTTCCCTTGCACAGTAAAATGGTTTCAGAATCACTGAGCTGCATCCAGCAAGGTGTCTTATATAAAGCCATCTGACACTTTCATGATGGAGTGGATGTCACCTTCATTTCCCTCTGACCTCAAGTGTCCCTTTATGAAATTCATTTTTATGGGATTTTCAGGCTGAGCTAAGCCAATCCCTTGATTTGGAAGATGCACATTGGAGAGGAGGCGGCACATTTCCATAAGCTGCAAGTGTGATCAGAATCATTCAACACCTCAAAGCTAAGGAATAATAAACACGAAGAAAATCAACAAGCATTTGTTCAATAACCTTTTTGGCTAATGCCATAAATCAATTTACAAGTGTCATAAACTCAGTAATCTTGAAATAACTATTAATGGCTTTTCCTTCTGAAAACAAAGGCAATACTGTACATTATAGCCATATTCATTCAGACTGCTCCATGTCACTGATGTGACAAGACAAAAGAATTGCTTGAAGTGTTAATTCATCCTTCCTGCAGAGCTGGCATATTTTTACACAGTGGTTCAAAGAAATGTAGCTTCGGTTACAAGCAAACTGATTTTAATAGAAAAATGTTAGCTTTAGTTAATAATTTTGTGGATACACTAAATACCGTTAACAACATTACTTAATTAAATAGCAAAAATACTTCCAGTGCATTCTGATGAGAAAATAACTGAACACAACACATACACACACATATATTCTTCTCCTTTTACTTAGTTATAAACACTAATCCAACAAATTGTATGTTGTATGACATCTAATTCAACATACTTCATAGCAGAGGATAAGAAAGAAAACCAGAAAGGAAGGTCATTTAATTGTAGAGATGAAGAATATTCTTGCATCCCAACATTTCAGTTATTTTTGGAGGAGCCTCTTACAAATCAATCTATATGTCAGTGTTAATCATCTAGGGAATATTTTTGAAAATGAGAAAAAACTCCCAGATGTACTAAAATGCACAGAGTGCACATGTGTAGCTCAGCAAAATTTCCCCTACTACAAATTCAGCAAACTGCTTCTTGACTGTCCTAGGAGCTTCAGTCAGCAGAGACATTCCATTAACTTCATAGCTAGAGGATTACAGACAGCCAGTTCACAGAAGGCAAAATCGGTGTTCCTTGCTTCACCCAGGATAGGTTATGTGTGGATCATATGGGGCAGCTTTTTGTTTCAAGTGACTAGAAAATATAACTGTCAGTTTATTTTGCAGGAATCATGGATCCTAAATGTTTCCTAGTGTTCAGTAATACCTTGTCAAAGAAGGACCAACCTGAGTACCAACTCCACTGTGAGATATACTGGTGCTTAATTTGCATGTTGAAAAGAAAGATGTCTGGATGATAAACAATGGCTATGGCATAAGCACTGCTATTGAGACATTTACTTTGTAAGACAGTTAATGGTTCTGACAAAATTGTATAACTTTCTTTAGATTTAACAATTGATCTCCTTAATTTTTACCAAAAGAAGTTGAAAATATGCACAAACATACTTCTAAATGGATGTTTTCAGATATTTTATTTACAATTGTCAAACCCTGAAAGCAATCAGAATGACTTTCATTAGGTAAATGGAATATTAGTGGTTGAAAAAGAGAAAATACACAACTTCAATAAGCCAATCTGGAGGAGCCTGTATACTATACTATATGATATCCAGAAAAAGAAAATTTATGGAGATAATAAAAAAGATTATTGTTTGTCAAGGATGATGAGGAGGAAAATAGCACACACACACACACACACATATATAACTTATCTACCATATATATAAAATTACAAAGCTAAATACAAATTATTATGTAGTTTTTCAATTAAAATCTTATGTAAATTACAGATATGGGGGTAATTATGTATTAATGTAGGGCTATTACAAAAATTACAAAAAGTGCCACCCTGGTGGAGATATTGGCAGTGAGGGAACCTGTATATTTGGAGGTGATAGTAATAACAAAGTTGTATATCTTCTGTTCAATTTTACTGTAAATCATAAAAAAAATCTAAAAATAAATCCTATGTAAAAAATGAAATTGAAACATGAGTAAGCAATTATATGAGTTTATAAAAGTGCAAGAAAAATCAAATTCAAGAAATAAGATTCTAAATTTAAAAAGGTATCCTTATAACACTTTTTTCCGTTTTTCAGTCCTGCATGATTACAGTAGCTAGTTTATGGCTTGAAATATCTCGCCTCTAAGTTTCTGTATCTACACTACTTTAGCACCACAGCTTTTAATGCCATTTCTGCTTGTCTTCACATTTCCTTTTCCATTTTCTGAAACAAAACCACTCAGAATAATTGGTTGTTTAAAAATGCATATGTTCAGATCATACTACTGAAAGCTTTAACATTATTTTCTCTTAAAACTTGTACTTTATTAACTCAGTAGCTAAAATCTCCAATAACTGAACTAAAAATGGACAAAATAACTGAATAGATACTTCCTAAGTGTCAATATATGCAAAAATGCTCAACATTATTAATCATCAGGAAGATACAAATCAAAAACAAAATGAACTATTCTCTCACTTCAGTTAGACTGGCTATTTTCAACAAGACAAAAGATAATGAATGCTGATAAGGATGTGGAAAAATGGGAACTCTGATATTATTAGTAAGTATCCAAACGAGTATAGCCAATATGGAAAACAACTCAAATTCTTTCAGTGAATTACAAACACTACCTTACCAGCATGCTTTGATGTGAGATCACCATGTTGAGAAGACATCTGCATGCCCATGTTTATTGTAGCACTATTCCTAAATACTAACATGTAGAATCAATCTGATTGTACATTATCAAATGAATGGATAAGAAAATGGCACATATATATGAAAACATGTATGCACACATTCTCACAAAAACATGTGCATATACACAGATATATACATGTGTGTATATACATATGTACACAATACATATATCTCATAAAGGATGGACAGATAGATATACACAAACATATTTCATGAAGGATGAAATTCTGCCATTTTGAACAACATGAATGTGCTTGAAAATTATAAAGTTACGTGATATAAATCAAACACAGAATATCAAATACCACATGATTTCATTCTTCTGTGGGACCAAAAAAGGCTGAGCTCATATAAAAACAAAATGGAATGTTGGTACCTAACCCTGGTGTGGTAATGGAGCAGAATATGAGAAGACACTTTTTAATGAGAACTAGGTAAAGAAGAGTAAATTCTGGTGTATCGTTGCACAAAACAGTGACTATTATATAAGTAAAATATCTACAATAGTGGATTGCATATAAAACAAAGGCCTTTTAAATATTTTGAGATTATAGGTAATTTAATTATTGTCAGTTGGTGACCACACAATGTATACATGTACCAAGATATCACACTGTGCCTATAAATAATTATTACTTGTCAATTAAGAAAATATTTTTCAAAATTTTACTTTATAAAATTATTCCTCTGGGGCCGGAGATTTAGCTCACTGGTTGCACAGTTTGCCTAGCAAGCACAAGGTCCCTGTTCGACCTGGTAACCACATACAATGATATGATATGGGGTGTGGTGACTCACACCCACCAGCAATCAGTACCACATCCCACGATGCTGGGTGTGATGGCTCACGCCTGTAATCCCAGCATTTGGGAGGCAGAGGCAGGAGGATTGCTGAGTTCAAGGCTTGCCTGGGCTACATAGTGAGCTCAAAGCCAGCCTGAACTACAAAGTGAGACCCTATCTAAAAAAAAAAAAAAAAAATTCCTCTGGTCAATTCAAAACTTTCAGAAGAAACATAATGAGACACAGCACCTATAATCACAGAAATTCAAGGCAAATTAAAAAATAGTATTTCCTTATAAGCACATGCCAGAGGTTGAATAAGAAAGATTCATGAAAAATGTAAGTATTTTTAATGCAAATAGTCCAGGAATTTTATTAACACCTAGGATGTTAGTGGAAAAAAAAATTTTTTTTTTTTTGAGACAGGGTTTCGCTTTGCAGTTCAGGCTGGCCCTGAGCTCACTATGTAGCCCAGGCAAGCCTCGAACTCAGCAATCCTCCTGCCTCTGCCTCCTGAGTGCTGGGATTACAGGTGTGAGCCACCACGCCCAGCGTTAATGGAAATTTTAATCTTGTCACTGAATAGATTCTGAAAACAATCTTATTCTTTTTAAGCCATGTGATAGAAATTATGATTTACAGGTACTAATGTGAAATTTATAAAGAGTTCATAATTTCCTTTGGCTCATCTTCTACTCTGATGGTGCCATTAGAACTGATAAAGTTGACTGATCATTCTTTGCACTTTTGGGAAAAGAATTAATGTGGAATTCTGGCCAGTGACCTAGTTCTCTGAACTCTTCACTTGTTATACTTGCTTTCCATGGGTAAGGAATCAGAACAGGACAGCACTACCAGCTTATATTTCATTTTGAACTAATTAGCTTCTTTTATTTGAATGATGCACACACAACTTTCTAGGTACAATTAAACAGTTTACTTAAATATATATGCTTAAAAATCTTAGACCTTCTTTTCAATATTAATACAATTTCTAAAAATTATAGCTGATGCTTATCATATACAATCTTAGGCTGATTTATTCTTATTTTACAATAAAAATATTCCCATTACAAAAAATAAAAGTAAGAAAATATATGGTGTTAAAAGTTTAAAGGTTGGCCGGGCGTGGTGGCTCACACCTGTAATCCCAGCACTTGGGAGGCAGAGACAGGAGGATTGCTGAGTTCGAGGCTTGCCTGGGCTACATAGTGAGCTCAGAGCTAGCCTGAACTACAAGTGAGACCCTGTCTCAAAAAAAAAAAAGTTTAAAGGTTGCACAATTTTCTTCTTCCTGTTTCTTCTAGGCAATACTTCAAATATGACAAAAATTTCTATTTGCATTTTTATTTAGTTTTACTTTTAAAATTTCTATTTACTTACCTAGTAGATCCATGTTTATATTGTATGTATGTGAACAATGTGTTTTACAATAAACTGTTCACTAAATGAAAAAGGCAAGTTGTAGGGTGATGCCCACAGAACTAAAAGGTAAAGAGAGAGGTTTTCCTGGGAAGAAGGAATCACAAGTCACTGAAAATTCTAATTGTATTTTAGGAAATGTTTAACTGACAGAAACACCATGGAAGATCCTGAACTTCTGCAGTTATAAATTATAAGTAGGTCAAAGTCACTGCCAGTCGATTGAATGTTCTTTAGTTTGTCCACATTGTAACATAAATATATTCATTAGATATGAGTTTTCTTGCATTCTTTTCTTTTATATACATTTTTGTGTCTGCAAGACATGTAAAGAGAATAAAGAAAAAAACATGGTAAAAATACAAAAGGAAGCAAAGTTTATGTATATGGAGGGCAGAGGGATGGAAAAAATGAGAATCAAGATATACCATGTACAGGTTCAAAATTATAATGTTGAATGTGACCAGAATGTACATCTAAAATGGATCAATAAACAATAAATGAAAAAATAAATTGAAAGGGATACACATGTACATATAAATATAACACAGCTTAAAAAGAAACACATTTTATCTACCTATATTACAGTAAAATTTATTGCAGAGTAATTGATAAAATAAAATCTCCCATTCAGACACTTTAAGAGTGGTTTGTTTTTGGAAGAACATAGACAAGGAGGTAACTGAAATTGTTAGGCTGAAACTGTCGTACAGTAGTAACCACTATGTGATTATTCTTCTTGAGTAACTCTATGTGTTACTCTTGAGTAACTTTCACAGCAAGAATTTTGCATTTGCAGCTCACACTTTTAACTAGAAACTTAGTAAATATTATATTTTTTCAGATTTGCAAAATAATCCATTTTCTGAACAACCAAAATTATCCACATTAAGGGCTGAATTATTGAACAGAGGAGGAGGCAATGGCATGCCAAAGGTAACTGGCAGCTCTGAGAAGTTACTTCAGCTTGTTTTGGAGTCTTCAGTATGAATTACAATAAGCAGCACTGCATCTTTTTTCATTTCTAATTACAGCAAAAGTACCTCATTTCTTCAGAGATGTGTCATCTGCCACTTGAAGCTCAAGGTTACCCAAGAGAGAGGGCAGAGGACTAAGTCAGCCACACATATCTGTGCCTGAGGTAGAAGCTGTGGAGAGAGCTTAGGCAGGTTGGCTCATTTCTAGTGCAGACTCCCCAAGAAGATGCTGAGTCTCTTCTGCTTCGCCCTTTTTCCTTGGATAAAGAAGACCTGGGCCTATGATCTTTTTACAAATAGTAACTTTCTATGATTTTTCCTTACTTTTGAAACATAAATCCAAATATTATACTTTGCTAGTTTTTGTAGTCTGAAAATTGAACATCTCTATCTTATCCCTTATTCTTAAACTCCAATTATATGTTCCTTTAATTTATCATATATTCCCAACAATTTCTTTTCTAGGAATTTTCCTTAAGTCTGAATACTCCTTTTCAATCACCCTTTGCCTAGACAATTTCTTATTTTGAATTTCTCAACTCTGCTCCATTTTCTTAGAATGTTTTGCAATATCACAAGGACATTAGTTATATTTTCCCCCTAGAAATAAAATTTGTCCTGTGAGAAAGCTTTCTTTGTTTTGGAATTATACCTTCCTAAATATAATGGCTGACAATTTCTCCCTCTATATTATATGTTCCAATAAGCAAGAAGTGGCCATTCTTTGCTTGTATCACCTAGTCATTTACAAAAATACTGCCTTGGGCATACCAGTAGTTGGTACCCAATGAGTATGTGGAGATTACAAAAATAGTTAAGTATAGGTTGGCTCGCCCTGGAGTGCTAAAACATTCAGAAGCTTTTGATGACTGATATAAGGCCACGGTGGAAAGATCCTTATATGAAAGATGCCAGTAAAAGTATTAAAAGGCACTAAAAATACTGTATACAGTTAACTTTAGGCTGTATATGAAGCATAGTTAAATTTCAGAGTTAACCTTGGATTTCATTCCCAAGATATTTCCATATGTCTATGAAAATATCACAAAATCTCCATACTACAAAATCAGAAACACCTCTCATCCTAATACTTAAACATAAGGGATACTTAACCTTCACATAAAAATATTAGTTTCATAGAAAAACAAAATAATATGGCAAAAAATGAAAGTTTAACATATTACATTCTATGCCTTTATATGGTTGTGGCCACTGAATAGCTTTTTCCACCTTCTCATATAAAGTAAACTGAACCCAAATTCCTACCTTCTACCCTAGCATCAGTTCAAACTCCTGCCTGCCTATATGTTCCTTCACCCTAAAACAAATTTTAACTTTTAGCCTCTTTAAACACAGAAAATCTAAAGTATTTGCTCTCCCTTTTAGGGCAATTTCATTATCATCACTACTCGGCCTAGTGATTGAAGCTGAAAACTTGAGATCCCTGAATTCTTTCTTCAGGTTGAATTAGTTTCTATGATTGATTCTCTAAACTCTCCTTATTAGATTCATTTCTGGAAAATAAAAAAAATAACCTAACAAGTTTTCTAATGACAGATTCTCTGAACTGCTATCTTCACTCAAAGTTATGGTTACTCTGTCTTTCTGAAACCCCGTAGTCATCCCATCATTCCACTGCTAAAATCTTCAAGAACTTTCCAGTGAAGACGGGTTGGGAGCTGAGTGGAATCGAGAGGGCAGGGAGCTGTGGGTGCACCTCGCTGCTCTATTTCCACACCCAGCTTCCTAGTCTTAACTGTTTTGTAAGTGTTGTTCCTATGGAGTATCTGCAGAGAAATACCGGCATCCTCTATAGATGGGCACTGCTTGTCCTCCTGAGCCCGTTGTTATGGAGCCTGCTTCCCTGCCCTCTGTTAGCTCAGTTCAGTGTGGTAAACTTCATACCTGTGAAGGAGCCAACGTGGAGTCACAGAGGGAAAACGAGGACTTCACTGGGAGCCAGATCTCTTTCTACTTCATCCAAATCATGTGAGTATTTATGTCATTAAATTTAGGGCTGGGCATGATGGGTGGCCCATGTCTGTATGACAGGAGGATAGCCACAAGTTTGAGGCCTGCCTAAGCTACATGATGAGTTCAAGGCTAGCCTGCATTACATAGCAATACTCTGTCTCAAAAAGAAAAAAAAATCCACAACAGTAATCATTAGAGAAGATTGTTTATGGCTCAAATTTACTATATCATCTGAGCTTTCAATAAATATTTCCTGGAAGAACACATTTTTATGCCTGCTTAATATAATGGGCTGAGCTTCAGATGAAAATCTCATGGATATGTGTAATAGTTGCAGTACTGATGTTGAATGTCCCCCAAAGGCCCAGCATTTAAAGGGTTGTTTCCCAGCCTCTGGCACTATTGAGAGGGGACAGAACTTCGGGAAGGCAGGGGCTAGTGAGAAATTCTTTGGCACTGAGAGAGTGCCTCCACATAGATTTTCAGCCCTGATCTTTTTCCTACTTTCTCTGCTTCCTGATCCATGAGGTGTGCAGTGTGTGCCAGTATGTCTTCTCCACCATTTCTATTCAGACTCCCACAGAGGCCCAGAGTAATGGATCTGATCTGTCTTGGACAGGGGACTCTAAATCCTTGAGCCAAAATAAACCTTTTCTCTTGAGATAAGTTAACTGTGTCAGATAGGTCATTATGATGATGAAAGCTGGCTAATACACGAAGCAACATTCATCAGCTGATACACACATGTTCTCTTTCCTGAGCTGTAACCAGGGAAAACAGTGAAAAAGATTGACTCTACTTAGATAGAGCCAACAAGTCCACTCAAGAGCATATTAGCATAATCACACTTGATTATATAGATGGTCTCCTAATACACTCTAAGCTCTGGACCTTATCACTATTCTAGACCTTTGGAGTCTGTCTGCATTGTGAAGTCTAATCCAGCTCTATAATCATTAGCCTACTGAGATGGGCTAGATAACACTGCCTGCATCAGAGTAAAGAATTCACAATATTAAAATCAATTTGGCGTCTTGTTGTTAACCAAGGATCTGTTGCTTCAGTCCCGCAGAGATGAGGCAAAAATTGGAGCTTTCTTTGAAGCTGACAAAAGCTTAAGGTCACATCATCTCCCTGGGATACAAAGCAAACCCAGGCATAAGTAGCAGCCAAATGGTATTTGAAGTGTTCTACCAGAACAAGTCCTTCTGTAATATGCACCATTCACTCATTATTCAACAGAGCTTTGTTCTCTCTCCAGTGTTTGAAGTAATATATGATTTTAAAATATAATACGTCCTCTCTGCCATTGATTAAAATGACACTATTCATTGAGAATTGTTAGTGTATTTGTTCAGATCATAGTCAAAGGTATTTATAAACTGGAAATAAATTTTACCCACAATTCTCATTTTATATTATGCCCCACAATAATGCCAAAATATTTTGATGGACTCGAATAGTGAACGTAAAGATTATAATAACCACACCACTTTTCTTTTCCTTCAGATGAATCAGGAAAACCCCTTCTCTTTCCCTCTTTGCGTATTTCTGTGCCTGTGTCACTTCCCATTTTCTTCTACGAGCCATTGTCTCTGCCCTGCATATGAATCCAGCTAGGCAGGTGTCTCCCCTAGTCCTTTTCTACACTCCCAATGTATCAACTTCAAAATTTCCGCTTTCCCTCTGTTCTTTGCAGGGTCTCTCTCACTATATGCATGTCTCTGACCCATCTTCCTGACTTTCCTCTGTGCGTTCCGATGATCATATGCATATATATTCAATAAACCTGAAACACAAATGCCGGTTTTCTTATTCTTGTGTAATTTAAATTCGTTATTTCCCCTGATAGTGCTTTGTTAATATAAATATGCATAAAAGACGCATGGATGATTATTATCTCTTTCCCCTTCCTCGCTTCTCATTTCCTGACAGCCTCCCACACACTCTTTCCCAGGTGGGGGTCCTGGGCTACTCCTGGGCAGCTGCTCCTTCTCATCTCGCCCCAGCACTTGGACGTTTCTAAGGATGAACTTGGGACCCACGTATGGCCAAGCAAAATGATTCTCTAGAATTTCCAAAACCTCATTTCCTTATTTCCTCTGAAACTACAGAAGAATGAGTCGGGAACTCCCAGTGACCCTGGTTCTGAACTCATGGAGGAGAGTCAGTAAGAAATAAAAATGAAACAGACGCGAGAAAAGCAAAGAAAGAGTGACAGGGAGATAACAGATCGTACTGAGGGTACAGACCTCTGAGGACAGCTCCTCCCATGTTTCCATGAGATTTTGACATACGAGACAATAAATTTCAGTTTTTATATTAAGTTGTTTCAGTTCAATTTTTGTCACTTTCAACAAGAATCTTACTTAAATTTTATGAATATTTTAAAAGTATCTGTATATTGAGGTATACAAGTTAGGCCTGACCTACCTCAGTGAAAGGCAAGGAATACTTATCAGTTTTGAGAGAAACCCAGCAAGTACCAATTCATAATTAAGAGCATGACTGGGATGCTAAAATAGAAATCCCAACAACTGAGACACAAACGCTCAAGCAGTGCATTTCAAAGAACAAGTTACACAAATGGTCACATTCACTGAGAAGGGGCTCAAAGTCTTCAGCACATCAAAAATATAAAGGAACTGATATGCGGAATCAAATTATAAAAATCTTCCTTTGGTGATATTTCTACTATAATTCCCAAACTCTCCCAGGAAGGAGAGGTGCTATGGTTTTATTATCTAAACTCAATTCAGATGAGAGATATGTAGTTTTCTGAAGATTGTGGAAAACTCCTAAAAACATAGTCTAGGATTCTTGGAACACTTCCAAGTAGATAAATTGTCCAGCATGGAGTAAGTAGCAAAGAGTTTAGAGTAAAAAATTACAAAAGAAAGGCCACACTCATTGGTTGGCTTTCTCATCCCTTTTGTTCAGCTAAGAAAATTAGATTCAATTGGCATTTTCACACTTTGAACTGATCGTTCCCTGTTTCATAGTGTTTCTAACACTTCCCTTTACGTTTTGATTACTTGGAAAGAATAAAACATTTCATAAAAGTACATTCAAGGTCTGTTTTGCAACATGTCCTCTTATTATTTTTTAATACACTTTCGGTTGTTGCTCTGATGGTGGTACTACTTTTGCTTAAGTCTTACACATGTTAATCCTTTTTGTCCCTTTTTAGTTTCTTTGCCCATTAGTCAAAGGGCAAGCAGTGTTTAAGCAGCTGCTCCTCCTGTGGCTTTAGTGGCTTTGGGGCAATAGAAACTCCCATAATTAAATACTCTCTGCTCTTCATCTTCTTGCTTAGCCATTTTAGTATGTTGATCATTCATGTAAGAAAAGTAGTTCTGCAAAGGCCTTGAGCCCTTTGCTACTTTAAGAGATGCTCTGAAGAAATTCCAGGTCAAGTCCCTCCCTAAACTCTGTTACCTGCTAGGTTTTGGGTAAGGAATAAAGACAGATCATCTATTACAAACAAACCAAAAAACCCTGGAATTGTATTAATAGCTACAAGAAGAGAGAGAAAAAGAGAGACAGAGAGACAGAGGGACGGAGGCAGAGAAGAGAGACACAGAAAGAGAGTGTTCAAAGTTTAATCTTCCTACAATCATGATCATTTTGGCTTACATTTTCTTCTATTTCAGGAAAATGGAGAAAGAGCCAAATAGTTTTGAATTCAGGCTATTTCTGTTCCAGTTAAGTAAGTTATCTTTTGTAGTTTACAACTCAGCATTTCAAAATCTTAATAAATGCATACATCATTATTTGAAAGAAAAATATTTATTTCATAAAGTAACTTGAAGCTCTGTGACATATCTATGTAGTCATATTTAAACAACCAGTAAATACACATTTATTGAGTCTTACCATAAATCCACAAGTCAGGTTGACAAAATTCACTATGAGCACTTCACTCGGGTAAGAACATCAATCTTCCCCCACTATTTCCAGGATTTATTTCCTGAGATATGGTTAATCAAACTTACTAATAATGCTGACTGTATTAATTTCTACTCTGGTTTGATGGGGACTAATTTTCATAGAATGATCTTTATTTAGAAAAGAATTGCTTTAAGGAGACTTCTGGAATAAGTGTGACTGACTCTTGATTTTTGCAAGTAAAATAGTAATAAATAAATATATAGTAAAGCCAAGTAGAACTGTGTGATCAAATATGTACAGATACTATGTGCAGCCCCTCAGTACTACAAAGATTAAGTCTCATTCAAACAATTCCTCTGTTTGCTGTAAAAACACAGCTTTGACTATTCTGATTTAAAGCATTTTTAATGAAAATGAAATGTCTGCCACTTAGAAACTTCTACTGGCTTTAAGATATGGAGTCAGCATTTCTACAGTGTCATTTTTGAGGTACACCTTTGTAATTTCCAGACCTTGTGCACAGCAGAAAATGAAATAAAGCAAGAGACACAAATAAGAGACAGCTTCTAATATTAGAAAGAGTATGTAAATCAATTTTAGTTTCTCTTTCTCCTGTTTAGTTCTGAGAGTGAAATAAGCATTTGGATTCAAAGGTAAACACACATCCTGCCTCAGAAATAGTATTTCAAAACATGCAAAGGTTATATTTATAAGCTGAGCCTTAAGAGACAATTTTCCTTCGCTGAGGCTCAACAGGACCCAAGCAGCTGGATGTCAAAAATCCTTCTGCAGAAAAATGTTAGCAAAGCTACCAAACTGGTCCGAAGTTCCTTAAGTTCTCTGACAATTTTTTTTTTTTTTTAAGACAGGGTCTCACTTTGTAGTTCAGGCTGGCCCTGAGCTCACTATGTAGACCAGGCAAACCTCGAACTCAGCAATCTTCCTGTCTCTGCCTCCCGAGTGCCGGGATTACAGGCATGAGCCACCATGCCCAGCACTGTGGTATGCGGTATTGATTGCTGGTGGTTGTGAGTCACCACACTTATAATTTGAGCTTTTCTTATAAAAGAAACCCTGTGACATTTAGGCTCACATTGTGAGTTCGGGGCCAGCCTGAACTGCAAAGCAAGACCCTGTCTCAAAAAAAGAAAAAAATATGCATTATATACGTATATCAACTCCACACAAGGAATATTATATTATGCGCTATAAATATTATGCATTATAATATTATGCACTATAAATATGTACTGACAGAAAAATTAAAATAAATAAAACTGTTCTGATATTATTCTTACCTTGCCATTTATTGGAACCAAATTACTTATTTTGAAAGTTCTTATTATTGGTCTTAAAAACACTCTTAAGGGAAATGAGGGTAAATGGACAAAACGATCAGTTTTCTTTCTACAATTGCATATTTATACCCTCCAAGAGAGAATTTTAAAAAGAGTGAAATGAAGATGGGGATAATTGTAAAGTTTACTTATTTAATTTGTTTTGCAAGTGACTACAGCAATGGAAAGGCCCAGATAGGTTGTACTTATAATAATAAGGAAAAAATAAGGCTATGATGCATGGCATCATTATGAGTTTACATTCTATGTTTGTGGGGGATAAATAAATGCAGACATCGTTTTTCCTCAGTTAGATGCAAAAGTAACAGTTCTTTTTGTTAACCTCATAATCCTGGATTTTCATCTAAGCTGAAAGTTTATTACTTATATTTAGGTATATTTGTTAAACATGCTATCCTTGTTTTTTAGCCAAAATGGTCCTGTTTAGTGTGTTAAATGGTATAATACATTTATAAATCTATTCCAGCTGTCTTGAGAATAATTACAAGTTCATCACAAATTCATTTTTTGTGATTAAAAATTCACTGGCTGGCATTTGATGTTTCAGAAGTTTCATGAAGTTCTACATATGAAAAATTCACTCATCCCTTCAAAAAGAGTTAACTGAATACCTACTCTACTTTAGGTGTTGGACTAGATATTTTTCAAGAGTAGAAGTAGAAAGTGATTAAGACATGTCTCTCAAATTACATGAGTCAGGCATAACTAATAAGAATTTGTCACTCAATTAAGCAAATAAAAGATTAAGAGATGGAAGAAAATAATATACCAAGGTCCTTCTTTGGCTCAGAGAGTGATTAGAAGGAGTTTATTTTCTATTTCGAATCTAAAATGTATACAAAGTTGATCCTCATTATTCATGGGTTCTGTATTTCCAAATTTACCTTCTTGCCAAAATTGAATGTAACTTTGAAATCAGTACTTACAGCATTTTTATGGCCACCTTCCACCATTTACAGACAGTGAAAAAACTTGAGTTACACAATATTGATTTTTTTTCCAGTTCAGGGCTCACAGACCACCTTATTGTGATCCTCACGAGGTGAGCAAGTGCCTTTTATGTGGTCCACTCATTTTTTATCCTTTTAAATTTTTGGTGATTCTTTTATTCAAAATGGCTCACTGTGTAAAAGTAGTGGTAATCTAATGCTACTGAGGACAAGAAGTCTGTAACAGGCTTTGTACAGAAGACAAGCGTGTTAGATGAACTTTTCCAGGCAGGGGCTGTAGTGCTAAGAGTTCCATGCCAATGAAGAAATAATGTATTTTAAATAATATTCATTAAACACAAACATACATAAATCAAGGTCAGGTATTGATTAGTTGACCACAATGTGGCCAGAGGTCTAAAGTAACATACTATACATTTCCCACAGGTCATTCATTTCTCCTCATCAATTAACATCTGCAGTTGGCTATATACAGCCTCACTACCATGAACATTGAAAATGAATAGAATTTTTTCTGTTTTCAGCCACATTGTATAAGTTTTCTCATATTTGGAGGTTAATTTCAGAATACTACACATCTTAATGAACAACAGAAGACAAAAAATGTAGCCCACGGATTAAGTAACATATCAATAAGTATAGTCACAACAGAACAAGGTTTGATGTTTTTAAAACAAAAGGAAGTAAATCTTATATGTAGGGATTGCGTTCTACTCCCCAAAGAACCATAATAAACATTTGTTTCATCACTTTTTAAAATAGAATAAACAGTTTAAGTAGTAAGACCAAGACTAAAACCAATGAGGCCAAGAAATCCTACATTTCCCTTGAATTTTAAGCATCAATGTCACACATTTTCTCCTAGATCACATTCCACATTGTCATTTGACATGTTTTCCAATTCAAGAGATGTTAATGAAAGGTATCTGAGGGAAGGAAATAAGAAAACAGCCACAAAAAGGAAACTAACAAAACTGAAGATTTACTGTTACCAAAAAATTTCACTTAATAAACAAAAGGAGTTATATTTCCAAATATTTTCTAAGATACTTCTCAGTTTCACAACTCACTTTGTCCCAAGCCACGTTCAGTGACTGATTAGCTGACCCACCCCTATAATGATAATGAACCCAACAACAGCAAAGACAACTAAAGCCTGTGGACAAAACCTGGAGAACGCACAGGTGGAGTGCGCACTACCCGTGCCATTTGTTAGGAAACCGCCGGGTCCCTACAAGTAGGGGCGGGGCATTGGCAGAGAGCTGCTCGCATCCTTCTGCTCGACCCCCTCCTGTGACAAACAGCATTTGTGAAACAGCAGCCGAGGGGTCCAGTGTATCAGTAGCAATGGAACTGGGCCAAAAGCCAGACTCATAGGAATAGTAAATCTGTAACCTTGACCTCATTAGCAGCAGACTGTAACCAATGGCTAATTACCTTATGGCTGCTTCATAAATTGTATATGTGGGTATGTAAATTGTGAATGTGTGTGGCACCTAAAATGAGTAAGGATTTATTATGATGATTTGATGAGGAAGAGCAGATACTGAGTTTACCAATATTCTCTAATGGAAAAGGCAGATAAAACCATAAAAGAGTGGATGACTTTCTAATGCAAGATAGACAAACTGCACTCAGTATATTGACCTGGCATATTGACTATAAATTGCCTTTGCTTGGTTCTGTATTCTGATGAGATATTTCAATCATAATTCTAGTAAAATAAAGTTTAATAAAGAATATCAGGACAGTAGTACACCAATGTGTTAACTCATTTTAAAATTACCTCATT
>PVIC010010627.1:0-17752 GCA_004025085.1 Thryonomys swinderianus
GCCGGAACCACTGAGCTAACCCTCCGGCCCATGGATTTTGAGTTCTTTATATATTCTAGACAGTAGTCCTTTGTTTGAGGAACAGCTGGCAAAATTTTTTGCCCACACTGTTGATTGTCTCTTCACTCTGTTGGTGGTTTCTTTTGTTGTGCAAAAGGTTTTTAATAAGATGAGATCCCAGTTGGTCATTCTTAGTGATATTTCCTGTGCAATCGGGTTTTGTACATAAAGTCTTTACGTTCCAGTATCTTCTAGAGTTCTACTTATTCTGTCTTCCAGCAGATTCAGTGTTCCTATTTTAATATTTAGCTCTTTGAGACATTTGATATTAGTTTAGTGCATGCTAGAAACATGTGTCTAGTTTTACTCTTCAGTATGTGGAAGTGAGCTTTTCTACCACCATTTTTTTTTTTTTTCGAGACAGGGTCTCGCTTTTTAGTTCAGGCTGGCCCTGAGCTTGCTATGTAGCCCAGGCAAGCCTCGAACTCAGCAATCCTCCTGCCTCTGCCTCCAGAGTGCTGGGATGACAGGCGTGAGCCACCATGCCCGGCACTGCTGTGTGTGGTATTGATGGCTGGTGGGCGTGAGTCACCACACCCAGCATTGTATGTGGTTACCGGGATCGAACTCAGGGCCTTGCGCTTGCGAGGCAGGCGCTGGAACCACTGAGCTAACCCTCCAGCCCTCTACCACCATTATTAAAGAGCCTATCTTTCTTCCACTGCATATGTTTGGCCTCTTTGTCAAAACGTAAAATGCCTGATTCTGTTTGGAGTTGTTTCTGCATCTTCTAATCTGTTCTGTTGATCCTTGGGTCTGTTTTGGTTTTTGTTTTTGTTTTTTCCAGCACCATGTGTTTCTGTCACAGTACCTTTATGGTATAATTCAAGTCAGGGATTGCGATGCCCCCTGCCTTGCCTTTGTTGCCCAGAATTGGCATTTGCTATTCTAGGTCTCTTATGTTTCCAAAGGAATTTTAGGGTTGTTTTCTCTAATCCTGTGAGATAGCCTGTTGGAATTTTGATTAGGATTGCATTAAATCTGTATAACAATGGGTGTATGGCCATTTTCATTATATAGGTTCTTCCTACCCAAGCGCAGGGGATATCTTTGCATTTTTTGATATCCTCTTCGGTCTCATTTTTATTTCGATGTGTGTGTGTGTGTGTGTGTGTGTGTTGAGCCTCACTACACAGTCCAGGCTGACCTTGAACTCACTACATAGCTCAGACTGGGCTCCACCTCATGCTGATCCTCATGCCTCAGCCTCCCCGGTACTGAAATCACAGGCATGCGCCACCCCAACGGGCTCCTTATTAGATGTATTGAAGGTCGTGTTCTTACCCTCAAGGCCATGCTGTTCTGGTTGTTTTGTCTTTTGGATTAGCAATTTTTACTAGTTTTTCCTTCTCACTCAGAAAACATTTAGACATCCTTCCTAGCGGCCCAAGACTGAGGCCAGACACGATGCGGAAAGAAAAGTTCAGAAGGGGCAACTGGCTCGTGCTTGCGGTCCCAGCTTCTTGGGAGCTGAGGCAGGAGGATGGCTCGAGCCCAAGAGTTCAGGCCCAGCCTGGGGAACATTGCAAGACCCTGTGTGTGACAGCATTTGCTGTCACTGTGACTGAAGACATGAGAAAGTCGTCCTAAGGAGGAGAGGGTTATTTCTGGCTCTCGCATTCAGAGGCTCCAGTCTGTGGACAGTTGGTGCCGAGTAGACCTGTCCTCCCACAGGAACCTGCTCTTCCCCTGGCATCCGGGAAACAGAGGGCGGAAGCCAGCCTGGAAAGGCCCAGGGGCAGGAGTCAGCCTCGAAAGCCACACCTCCAGTGACGTGGTTCCCAGAGCCCATGCTCTGGCCAGTGAGCCTTCGACATGACAAGTCTTTGGGGACAGTCTAGATCCCAGTGCATCTCTTAAAAAACAAGAGTCCAGGACCAGGCGTGATGGCTCATGCCTAGAATCCCAGTGCTTGGGAGGCTGAGGCAGAAGGATCCCTGCAAGTTCAAGGTCATCTTGGGCTACATAGATGCTGTCTCAAAAAAACAAGCAGCAGGCTGAGGTGGGTGGTTATTGGCAGCTGGTGCGCAGGCTCATGGGGCAGAGCGTGGGGATGTCGGCTGGTGGTCAAGGAGATTGTAGTGTTTATGTGTGCTACGTGACATCCTCTAGACTTGGAGGGGACAGGGAAGCCAGGCATGGTGGTGCCTGCCCGTGAGCCCTGCACTTGGGAGGCTGAGGCAGGAGGATGGCTGTGAGTTTGAGGCCAACCAGAACTACACAGTAAGAGCCTGTCTCAAAATAACAAAATTATTAAAATCCCTGGGATGGGCCGGAGGGTTAGCTCAGTGGTTCCGGCGCCTGCCTCGTGAGCGCAAGGACCTGAGTTCGATCCCCGGTAACCACATATAATGCTGGGCGTGGAGACTCACGCCCATCAACAACCAACACCGCATACCACAATGCCGGACGTGGTGGCTCACGCCTGTAATCCCAGCACTCGGGAGGTAGAGACAGGAGGATTGCTGGGTTCGCGGCAGCTTGCCTGGGCACCATAGTGAGCTCAGGGCCAGCCTGAACTACAAAGCGAGACCCTGTCTCCAAAAAGCAAAGAAAAAAAAAAAATCCCTGGGATGATGTATGGAGATCTCCCTCTCTCCTGTGCTAGGACAGCAGAGAGCAGCCCGAGCTTCCTGTTACTGGGGACGGGGGACTTGTCCTCTTTTGTGCTTCTGCTGTGTGGTTCCTCGCTCCCCGAGCCTCCCCGCACGGTAGAGCCGGGCAGAAGGGCACTTTCTGTGCCTCTGCTATGGGAACCCAGGCCGCCGTCACCTGCTCTGCTGCTCTGAGGGCCCGGAGCCTGGGATCCACAGCGACAGCCCTGCCCTCCGGCCACGCGGAGCCCCGCTGAGCAGACTAATCCCAGTAACCTCTTAAAGGCCTCAGCTGGCTTCACTTCTTCATATTTTACAGGGGGCAAAACCCACTCAAACCGCCACACCAAGCTTAGAGAGCCGTGAAGTTCCACCTCTGTCGCCACTTAGCTGACTGACGTGTCTTATCTCTCGATTGAGGGACCGCCTGTTCCTCTGCCATGTTCCTGACCGTGCTGCACACAGGCACCATGCTCCGCATGTGGATTGTTTTTCCGACTGTGGAGGTGGAACCTAGAGTCTTGTGCCTGTGTTTACCACTGAGCTGTCTCCACGTCTCTTTTCAAAAACTCCTGAGATAGGGTCTTGCCGAGTTGCTCAGGCAAGCCTTCAACATGCAGTCCTCCTGCCTCAGCCTCCCTCGTAGATGAGATTCCAGGCACGTGCCGCTATACGCAGCATGTCGGCTCATCTTATTTTAAATCCATTCATGCTGGGTAAACAGGGAGGAGGGGGATGAGGACAGCAGGAGCGACCCCCGGCCACCCCTTACCAGCCCGTGACCAGTGGCGCTGACAGGCAGATGCCGCCCGGGGTTCCCTGCTCCTGCTGCACAGGGAAGGAAGGAGTCAGCTCCCCCAATAATTCCAGTTTCAGGCCCAGCTTTTGCCGCACACTCTGAGAACGGTCACGCGTTTGTGACTGTCCTCTCCGGGCTGGGGCTGGAGCCCATGTCCGCCTCGGTCCAGGCTGGGTGGACGGCTCTTCTGAGGAGCGCAGGACACGGAGCCACAGCTCGGAGCTCGAGGTCCGCCTAGCTCTCCGGCGGCGGCGGGCGTCCCGGGCGCGCGCTCACGCTGGCCCTGTGCGGGCCTCCACGGGCGCGCGCTCACGCCTCCCCCCGCGCCCTTCGCGCCCTTCGCAGCACGCAGGCAGAGGGCGGCGTCCGGGGCGCGCTGGGACTTGAACCTGTGCCGGCTGGCACCGTCCTCCTGCTATTGTGTCTGCCGCCCCTTCCCAGAGCCTGGGAGCGGGCGGCCGGCGGGGCTCCCGGCCGGGACGGGCGGTGCCGTCTCCCTCCGAGCTCGCTGCCTCCTGTCCAAACGTGCTGGCCGGAGCCAGGCCTGGGAACAGCGCTGGTGGAAAGAAAAAGCAGAAGCCGGCGGAGAGGCTGGGGCCGAGGAGCTGGGAGGTGCGGGAAGGAAGGGGCTTCCCGGAAGCACAGCCGTGCGGGTGGGTCCAGCCCGACTCTCGGGTGCCCAGAGGCCGGCCGGCCCCTCAGCGCGCCCTGCCTTCCTCCTCTGTGACTGTTCAGAGGGTCAGGTTAACGAGAGCGTGAGGAAAGCCTGCGGGGGGAGGGGCACAGAGCCCTGGGCGTGCAGGACGCTGGGCCAGCGGGACAGAGAGGAGGGTACAAAGGTGCTGGCTTCCGGCTGCTTTGAATAAAATCAGCTCTTGGCAGTTTGCGGAGACCCTCCTGTGAGTCTTGAAGCCAGCGCTGTGCCCGATCCACTGGGCGCGGGTCTAGCTTCCAGGCTCCGGAGTCCTGTGACCTGGATTCCTTCAGCACCCATGAGGCTGTGGGAAGTTGTTCTCATGTTTGTAAACGGGTCACTAGCAGGCCAAGCGGGACTTTACTTCACGTGTGAAATCTTGCTGCTGGGCAAGGTGGCGCACACCTGGAATCACAACACTCAGGAGGCTGAGGCAGGAGGATCACCAGGAGTTTGAGGCCAGCCTAGACTCACACTAAGTTCAAGGTCAGCCTGAACTACATAGCAAGACCCTGGCTCAAAAAACAAAGCAAAGAAAACCTTGCCTAGAAAATATTACTCAAGACTGTTAGATATTCATTACTGCAGTTTAATTTGAGGTGTTGAAACATAAGTATGTGGAATTTTTTTTATTGAATTCTTAATGAAATATGTGGAATCTTGAACAAAAATGTATGAATAACATCTGAAAGCCATAAAAGAGATGTGGACATGGTTAGATAATTGAATCTACTGAAGTTACTAATCACTGTTAAAATTCAGAGGAGGAAGAACTTCTGCTGGGGGTGGCCAGGTTAGGTTTTATGGAAAACCTGGGATTTAAGGTGGGCCTTGAGGGAACAGAATAGCACAAAAGGTGGGATCGCAACAAGTTAAAAATGGCAGTAGCCAGGCATGATGCCACATGCCCATAATCCCAGAGCTCTGGAGGCTGAGGCAGGAGGATTGCTGCAACTATGTAGCCAGCCTGGGCTACACAGTTCAAGGTGGGCCTGCACTACACAGTGAGACCTTGTCTCAAAAAGAAAAGAAAAAGAGAGGAAAGGAAAGGAGAAAGAAGGAAAGAAAGAGAAAGAAAGGAGTTCAAAGCTAGCCTGAGCAACTTAGTGAGATTAACTCAAGGCTGGGTACATAACTCATTTGTGAGACCCAGAGTTCAATTCCCAGTACTGCCATAAATAAACAAATAGAAGAAGAAGAAAGGGAGAGAGGGACGTAAGGAGGGGGAGGAGAAAAAGGAGAGAGATAAAGAAGAAGAGGAGCCCATAGTTGTGTTACCTAGCCATGGTGGGACAAATCTTTGGTTTTCCTGTTTTTGTATTGCTGGAACTAACCCAGGGCCCTTGCATGCTAGGCAAGGATTCTTACGTGTGAGCAATATCCCAGCACTCGGGGTGTGTGTGTGTGTGTGTGTGTGTGTGTGCATTTTCAACCTCTTAGTAACAAAGAGCACCTCTCACTTCTAACACACCACTGATCCCTGAAACCTCTCTGGGCCCCTCAGCTAACAGGTGGTGAGATCGGAAGACAGAGCAGTAGCGTTACAGGGACGCACGATGCCCACTGTGCCCAGGGCCTCCTGGGCAGCTGCTGGGGGTGCCCAGCCCTGGAAGGGTGACATCCAGAGTTCTGCTCCAGGCTCTGCCGACCACGCGGGAGAGGCCAGGCCAGCCACAGAGCCCGGCCCAGTGTTGTCATCTCCAGCCCTGGCTTCCTGCCCGTCACTCTCCGTGTCATGTTTGGGATCATCTCCATGACGGAGGCTTTTATAGCTGCACTTATCTTCTTTGTTTTGTTTTTCTTCTTCTTTTGCCTTTCCTCCTTGAACTTCCACCCTAGCTTGGGGAGCACCAAGAAGCACTGCCGCTTCCAGGCTGGGTTCCCAGTACCCCTGGGGTCACGGGGACGGAGCTGCAGAGGCCAGGAGGGGGATGTGGCAGCTGGGTCAGCTGGGGCCAGCGTTGCTCTCAACGGGGTCCTGGGAGAAGGGGCGCAGCATTTCCTGCAGCTGGGTGGCTCCCAGAAATAGACGGAGGGAGGGGAAAAGGGTTCAGTCATGCCTTCCTTCCGTCCACTCAGCGCTTCCTTCTGCTGGTCAGTAGCCGTGCAGCCTCCTGTAGACGCCAGTGGGCGGTGGGGACACGGCTCTGCTTTCCCATGTACTTGTAGGCCCAAAGCAAGAACGGAAAAGGGCACGTGCCTTTCATTTGTCCGTTTATCCACAGGATCGCCTCAAGTCAGCATAAGCCAGGGGTTTCTGTACTGGATATTGAGCCCAAGGTCTTCACATTGAGCCTTTTTTTTTTCTTCTTTTCTGAGACAGAGTATTATTAGGTCATAAGCTGCCCACGTTGGTGTTGAATGTGAGGTCCTCCTGCCTCAGCCTCCCAGGTAGCTGGAATAGCAGCAGTCTGGGGCATCATACTGTGCTGAGCTGGACTTTTTCAGTGGGCCTTTACTGGGAAAGGAAGAAACTGCACACCTGGTACCATGGCCTCATTAACTTCATCTAAAAGTTCCATGTCAGGGCTGGAGATTTAGCTCAGTGGTTCTGGTGCCTGCCTCGCAAACTCAAGGCCCTGAGTTCAATCCGGTAACCACGTACAATGCTGGGTGTGGTGACTCACGCCCACCAGCCATCAATATCACATATCACAGTGCTGGGCATGGCGGCTCACGCCTGTAATCCCAGCGCTCGGGAGGCAGAGGCAGGAGGATTGCTGAGTTGGAGGCTTGCCTGGGCTACATAGTGAGCTCAGGACCAGCCTGAACTACAAAGAACTTCAACGTGACACTGAGTGTTATGGAAGATGCTTTAGGGTTTGTTTTTTTTAAAAGAAGTATAAAGATAATTATGTAAACCATAGGCCAAAATGCATCTTTGTTCCCTGCCAGATGGAATCAAGGGGGCTCAGAGCTATCTTGTCCCTCCTGTCTTCCTTCTTGTGCCCCACTGCTGGGCTCCCCTCTTCCTAGTCAACAGGAGGAGAAATGGCTGCCTGCTTTCTAGTGCAGTGTTTCTGGTTCTAATCAAAAGCTCCTGCAGGAGTGGAATCTGATTGGTCAGACATAAGTCAGCCCTCTCTTAGAGCCAATCAGCTGTGGCATGGGGGCGGACGCATATCTCCAGTATGGCTGCTGGTGGCTTCGTGATGAGTGGATGACTGAATGAGGAAGGACGTGTCAGCTGAAGGGCCCCGTGTTGTGTGGTCTGTGCCCACCGCCTGTGCTTTAAGTTATTTTGCATCCATTTGTTTTAACCTCTGTATTCATGGGAATCCTACTCCTAAGATTCACTCACTAAATGCTTTAGGGCCAGAGTATATCTGGGCACAGTGCCTGCCTGGCAGACACAAGTTTGAGTTTGATCCCTGTACCAATAAATAAATTAAATAGAGTAAGCAAATAAATAATTACTTTGATATAAAATATAAATTGTTTGTGAAGGAGGTAATGGCAAGGGCTTTGGGGCTAGACACAGGTCTTTTTAATGCTCAGTGATATTTATTAGCCATGTGCCTCAGCTTCCTCACCTATAAAGTGAAGTTACTTCCTGTTATGTGCCCAGAACACTGTGTTAAATGCCAGGTGCTGGGTAGATGCCTATCTGCTTTGTCTTTCTTTTTAACCTCTTTTTTTTTTGAGACAGGGTCTCGCTTTGTAGTTCAGGCTGGCCCTGTGCTCACTATGGTGCCCAGGCAAGCCGCCGCGAACTCAGCAATCCTCCTGTCTCTGCCTCCCGAGTGCTGGGATTATAGGCGTGAGCCAACACATCCGGCATTACGGTTTGTGGTGTTGATTGCTGGTGGGCGTGTCTCCACGCCCAGCATTATATGTGGTAACCGGGGATCGAACTCAGGACCTTGTGCTTGCGAGGCAAGCGCCGGAACCACTGAGCTAACCCTCCAGCCCTCTTTTTAACCTCTTTATTGAGATATAATTCACATACAGTAAAAGTTCATCCATTTAAAGTACACAATTTGGAGAGCTGACCATGGTGGCTCATGCCTGTAGTCCCAGCACTTGGGAGGCTGAGGCAGAAGGATGGCCATGAGTTTGAGGCCAACCTGGGCTCCACAGTGATTTCAAAGACAGCCTAAACTCTATACCAAGACCTCGTCTCAAAGCAACACAACTGTGTCCTTTACCTCTTAGGCATCCCCCCACTCCGTACCCTGAATCCCTAAGTGGTCACTAAGTTACTTCTTGTCTGACCTATTTGAAATATTTTACATAAATGGAATCATAACATTGTTGAGAATATGCCCCAGACTCAATTTGTCGGTTTTGTTACCAAAACACCCAGACACCATGAAAGACTTTTAACTTCCACAGAAGAGCGTGAGCCCTCTAGCATGAGGGAGCGGGGACACAGAGACACAGCAGCAGGTGCCTTTCAGTTCCTGAAGCGTGAGGAGCAGCTGGCCTCCCTATGGGCTGCTCTGAAGACTCAGTCTATCTTGATTGGCTAGGGGAGGCTAGGCCGGAGGTATGGGGAGCTGAAAGTCCTAGGCGTCTGGTAAGTCATCCTTGCTGGCCAGTCCTGATCCCAGAGTCTAAACTGAGCAGACATTTCTTATAATTCTGGTGTAAGAGGTGGGGAACAGTGGCATAGTACGGATTAAGGTTTAAACCAGAGATGCTCCTGTTTATATCCTTTGGTAGAAAGTTGTGGGTCATTTTGGTAGAAATTATGTGGATCATTTTGACTGTTTGTTGTTGTTGTTGTTGTTTGTTCCAGGAAACAAACTCAAAGCCTTGTGTTTGCCAGGCATCAAGGTTCATCCATGTAGTATCCACCTGTAGCGTGCACTTTTCATGGCTAAATACTATTCCATTCTATGGATCTTATCACATTTTATTTATCCATTCATCAGTTAATAGCCATTTGGATTTTCCCGCCTGATTTTTGGCCATCCCATATAATGTGGCAATGAATGCCCCTAGAGAAGAAGATATGTGGACATATGTTTTTATTTCTCATGAGTGATGCATTGTTTCTATACTCATGCTTGACGCAGTTCCTGACAGATTCTAACAGAATTAATTTCCTTACCCTGCACTTCCCCTGAAAATTATTGTCTGCTTGCTGTTCTTAGGAGAAAGGCAAACTGCCCAAAAAGCCTCACCCTTGTGGGTCGGATCCTGAAGTCACTGCCTTAAGGCAGTTCTCGCATTACGAAGTGGAAAGTTCCTGCATCAGGCTTGGCAGAGGCAGTGACCCTAGCCAGTGAGAAAGAGGAAAGAAAGTAGAAGTCAAGGTCTGAGGGGTGAAAGATGTAGAGTAGAAAGATGGGAATTAGATGCCCAGTGCTTCTGCAGTGGTGACAGACACGTCTTCTGGCCTTCAGATGAGGAAACAAAAGCTGCGTTTGGGGAGTAGGGAATGTCAGGCTCCTCGGGGCCGTGACTCACCCCTTGACTGCAGCCCCTTTCAGGAACTCCTCGCCTCCACCTGAGAAAAACTGGGCCATTCTCAAGTTCAGATCCATGTCTAGCCATATCCAGACTCACCAGAGTGAGGGTCATTGAACTAGAGAGTTGTGCTCTTCAGTTATTTAAGAACCATCTGTTAAAGTCCAGGGCTGGGGCTTTTACACTGAGACTGGAGCTCCGTGTAAAAAGCTTGCCGCAGGGCCAGAGATTTAGCTCAAGTGGTGCCGTGCCTACCTTGGAAGCAGAAGGGTGTGAGTTCGATCCCCAGTACCACAAAAAAATAAAAAAAGCTTGCCACATATGTCAAGGTCCTGTGTTTGATCCCTAACACTGGAAAAGCAAGCAAGAAAAGGTCTGTCTTTGCTCTGGGATCTGTTGTGTACAAAGTTTGATCATGTGCCTCGAACTCAGTAATCCTCCTGCCTCTGCCTCCCGAGTGCTGGGATGACAGGTGTGAGCCACCACACCAGGCACATAAACCACTTTTTTTAGCCCAGCATGGTAGCACAGCCTATAATCCCAGCACTCGCTGCCACACTGAGCTCAAAGCCCACCTGGACTGCATAGCGAGGCGCTGTCTCCAACAAAACAAAATTTAAAAACCCAAAAAACATTTTCCAGCATCCAGTATTCTCCTGAGCAAGAAGACACACAGGATTGGATTATAGACTTGACTGATAAATAGTGGGCTATAAATGTTAAAATTTTTAGGATTTTGAAAATATCTTTTCTTCAGTTTGTAAAAGTTTTAAATGTTCAGAGAAATGTTCAAACATATGAACAGTATACAAACTCTCACATCAGGCCGCCAGACTCAAAAGAAATTACATGGCATTTAAAGTCTGATTAAGATTATTACTAATAATTAAACCCATCTGGTTACTGGGGAGTTCTGAATTTACAGAAACCAGTTGAGTAGGAAAATGTGTTATTACTATTCATTATTTCATTACCCCTCTTGGTGAACAGTCTGAATCATAAGGCCAAATTAACAAGGAGGAAATAAAGAACGCTGGAGTGTATAGAAATTATCTAAGGTCTTGATTTATTGCATTTAAATGCAGATTCCAGAGCAACCCCTGGACAGTTGCTTTCAGGGGCTCAGAGGGGGTCCAGGATCTAGTGTGGAGGGTTCTCCAGGAGGTCCCCAGGGGCCACACTTTGGGAAACAGCTCTCTTAGACCTATAAAATGACAGTAAAGGGGCTCGAGATTTAGCTCAGTGGTTCTGGTACCTGCCTTGCAAGCGCAAGGTCCTGAGTTCAATCCTAATAACCACATACAGTGCTGGGCGTGGTGACTCACGCTCACCAGCCATCAATACCACACACCACAGTGCTCGGCATGGTGGCTCACGCCTGTCATCCCAGCACTTGGGAGGCAGAGACAGGAGGATTGCTGAGTTGGAGGCTTGCCTGGGCACCATAGTGAGCTCAGGGCCAGCCTGAACTACAAAGTGAGACCCTGTCTCGAAAAAAAGACAGTAAAGTTTATCCCGATACTCTGAGGCACAGAGGCTTCCCAACTAGCAAAATTAGGGTAGGCTTGTCACCACATTGGTGCTTTAATCATCAGAAGCAGAAATGGAAAGGACAAATTTAAGTGTGAGCAGCCTCTCCCACACATCAGTGAAGTCAGAAGTGCTGGGGAGCTGGTCTCAGTGTGTAGAAACTGTGTCCATCACTTCCAGCTTTTTAAATTTTCCTTGGAGACAGGGTCTCACTATGGAGCTCAGGCCGGCCTCGAACTCACAGTGATCTTCCTGCCTCAGCCTCCCCAGCGCCGGGACTACAGGTGTGTGCCCCCATGCTTACTTCTAGTTTCTACGTCTCCTCCCTTGTGGCTTTTGAAGCCCGTGGGACCCTCCTCTCAGAAGTGCCACGGGCTATTTCCTGGAGCCTGAGGCGCTAGTTCCCGAAGTCTTTGTCACAGTGCGGGTCTCGAGGCGGCTTGGTACTGTCCTGGAGGCCGCGCTGGTGAGATCTCGTCTTCAGAGTCAGCATGGCCTCTGCATGAGACCCATGGCTCTGTCCTTTGGAGAAAGCTGGGCAGCGGAGACAGGGAGGGGAGTGGCCCGGGGCGGCGGACAGCGGGCTCCCAGGCTGAGTCTGGGCGCTCCTCTGCCGATGGTAGAGGCCGAGCCTGCCTTGTCTTCGCTCTGGTCCATCAGCACGCAGCACACACTGTGTCCGCAAGCTGCCAGAGACTCTGGCTGTGGGAACAGCATGCCCCGCTGGCCTGGCCTGTGTGGCCCGGAGTGTAGACCTCAGTGCCCGGCTGAGCAGGAGTGGCAGCACCCCGAGGTCCGCAGGGCGCACTGCCAGGAAGGACAGGAGAGCCAGGTTTCCTTTTCTCCCTTGTTTGGTTAGCCCATTTTTCTGCACGTTCCTGTGTTCCTGCCTCTCTGCTCCTGAGGTAGAAGCGAGGGTCAAAGCCCAGCCCTCTGATCCCTGGGAGCTCGGGCGCGCAGGCCAGGATATTGGCAGCCACTCCGTCAACTGGAAGATGGGTAGGAGCCTTGGTCCGTTTTCTGGAAACAAGGGCTCACTGTGTAGCCCAGGGTGGCCTTGAACTCTCCGTGACCCTCCTGCCTCAGCCTCCTTAGTGCTGCCATTACAGCCTTTATTCCTGGGTTTGCCGGTGGATGTCCCGGTTGTCTGTAGAACAGAACTGCCCAGTGACCGGGCCTTTCCTCCTCCGTGTTGGGAGGTGCTGGGAGACCCGCCTGGCTCAGGGGCCTCCCACACCACGGTCCCGGAGGAGAGGCTTCCGGCTTGCCTAGGCAGAGTCGCTCCTCACAGTGGTTCTTAGAGAGCCGGAAACAGGATAAGAGTGGGCTCCAGACGTGTTTGGCTTTCTACTGTTGCGGTGGCCAGAGTATTCTTGGTTTTGCTTTTGTGGTTTTAGTCAACTGCAGTCTGAAAGTATAGTAGAGGAAACAGGGCACTTTCAGATAGAGTGAGCTCACAGTCCTCTAACTGCTGTTACAGAATACCGTTTGTTTGGTTTGTTTTGTTTTTGGTACTAGAAATCAAACTCGGGACCTAGTGCTTGCCAGGCAGGCGCCGTGCGCTGAGCTACCTCCCGAGCCTGTACAGCACATGGTTACAGCTGTTTATCATAGTTATTGTTGTTCATCCCTTACCATGCCTAATCTATCAGTGCAACTTCATCACAGGTTAATAAGTATAAGCAAACAATTCTATGTAGAGTCAGTTGCGTCTGTGGTGCCGTCCGGGCCCCCAGGGGCCTGGGCCCCATGGATTGGGGGGGGCTACAGTGCTGGCTTACGTTGTGGGGGACCTCGGATGAGACCGAGCAGTGCCTCCCCCCTCCCCTGTGTGTGCTTGTTCCCAGGCCCCCTGCAGCCGCACAGGGTGCTGACAGGATGACCGTGTGCACGCCAGCAGAGGGCAGTCATAGCCAGACCGGAGACCGGAGGCGCGGATCGGCCTACAGGTGAGACCTGGAGCTGAGCGTGGAGAGACAGCCAACTTGGATGTCCTTCCGCTCCGCCCGCCACTGCCTCACCTCCTCCTGACCCCACTTTTTTCAGCGCTGGCGGGGTCATTCTTTTTGGTTTTTGAGGCAAAGTCTCACTACATAGTTCAAGCTGATCTTGAACTCACTGTGTAATACAGCTGGCCTTGAACTTCTGGAGATCCTCCTGCCTCAGCCTCCCAAGTGCCCAGATGACAGGCATGCATGGCCAGCCCTGGTGAGGAGGGTCATTCTAATGGGCCTCTTGTAAATCACCTCCCTGTGATGTTCTTGCCTAAGATTTGAGGTAGTGAAGAGAAAACAAGGTGGTGAAGAAAAGGCCTGGCCAGTGCCGGCTGTGTCTTGCTCACCATGCTGCCCATCTGGCTTTGTATTTCTCATTCCCCAGAGCCCTGCTCTGTGCAGTCAGCCTTTCCACTTGTCCACCACGGAGCTGACCGTCGCTCCGCGCCCAGACTGGAGGCTTCGGGGCGGTGGGACTGTGGGATCAGGAACTCAGGCTTCTGAGCACGGCAGCCACATGGAAACGTGCTGTGTCCCTGGCAACACCCGAAACCATTTCACCACCTGCCATCTCTTGCTTGAGCTTGGTGAATTCAGTGTTGCTTCCCTCCAGGAAGCCGTCATTCATTCTGCCCCAGTTTCAGTGAAGTCACCCCAGGTGTCAGGCTCTGGGCGTGACTGTGACGGCTGCCCCAACGCCAGGTGCTGTCTGGCGACTGAAAGGCTGGCAGTGTGGGCTGCTCACTCAGCCGCAGACCGCACGCTTACTGTCCCCTGCTATGTACCAGGGCCAGCAAGCAAGATCACTTCTGCACTCAAAAAATTCCAGTTTAGTGCAATGAGAGAGATAAAAAAAAGTCCACCCCCGGGGAGAGTCTGTTCATATACTAATCACACGCTGAAAGTCACTAGGCTCACCCTGAGGGTGCCACATGCCTGGAATCCCACCGCTCTGGAGGCTGAGGCAGGAGGATCGCCCTGCATTTGAGGCCAGCCTGATCTCCATAGTGGGATCCTGTCTCAAAGAACTAAACGAAACAAGAGTCACTGGGCTCAGTCAGAACCTTGCTGGGGAAAAGTGTTTGCATTTCACACGTGCTCTCATTTTTATCAGACAAGTTAAAATGGTTTTCTTCTCAGAACAGTGTCTAGGGCTGGAGGGTAGCTCTGCGGTGAGTGCTCGCCTCATGTGTATGAGGGCCCGGGTGTGTGCCCCAGCAACACACGCACAATAAGCAGCGTGAACTACGGCTCTTTCGGGGCCTAATTAAAATCACATGTGGAGGCCTCGCTCTCCCTGCCTGTGTGCTAGACCGCGGCTGCCTACAGTTTTGCAAATACTTTGCCCCGTCCACGACAGCAGCCCCTAGCCACAGAGGCTGCTGAGGGCGGAAGTGCGGCCACTGCTGCACACTGGCTCCGGGCACACATGCCGGTTGCTCACACTTATTCAGGCAGCAGGTGTTTGCTGAGCCCCTGCGCTGCCAGCATTGTTCAGGAGCCGGGGAGAACCGGCTCAGATGACAAAAGGATCCTGCCCTCCGGAAAGTCCACTCCAGACGGGGCTCAGGTCCAGCACAGCCAGCTCTCCGAGGCTTTACCGCTCAGTCGGCCCAGCGTCAGAGGCCAGAATTAGCAAGCACTGTGTGACCATAGTGGTGGTTTAGCTTGCAAACGGTCACTGAGAAGAACCCCTGCTACCCAGGTGTGGTGTGCAAGCCTGGAATCCCAGCTCTCTAGGAGGCTGAGGCAGGAGGGTTGCTCAGTCTCTGCCTGGGTAATTTAGTGAGACAATGTCTCAAAATAAAAAATTAAGGAAAAAGGAAACAAGGGACTGGGATGTAGTTCAGTGCAAAGGTCCTGGGTTCCGTTCCCAGTAACACACACACACACACTCTGAAGATAATTTCCCCAGGGATTAAATCCAGGCCCTTGCACATAGAAGACAAGCACTGTTCCACTGAGCTACATCCTCAGCTCCTTTTTAAAAAAATTGGGGAGGGGATGGGGATGTAGCTCAGTGGTACCGCGACTCTCTGGCAAGTGCAAGGTTGTGAGTTTGATCACCAGTACCACAAGGCAAAAAAATCAAGTTTTTGAGACAGGGCTTGCTAAGCTCCTCAGACTGACTCCAACTTGTGATCCTCCTGCCTCAGCCTATGAAATAGCTGGGTTGCGCCACCGTGTCTGCGCATGGCAACCTCTTGAGATGTGTATTTTTTACCATTAACCCCGTAGAGCAAGAGGAGGCAATTGCAGTTTAGTGGTTTAACGCGCCCCTATCACACTCCTGTTCTAAAGCTTGAGGTAGGATCGAACCCAAGTCTGCCGGACTGCAGGCTCCGAGCGGCCCCATCCTCCCTACACACTGTCTGGAGGACAGAGCGACTTTCTTTTACCCCGCCAGCCCCGTGTGTGGGGCGCAGCACCGCTGCCGTCCGGGGCATCCGGTCCAGCAGCCGTGTCTCTTCCCTGCAGGGCCAAGACGCCAGGTGCGACGGCCGGGGAGGCCCGTGGAAGGCGGCCGGGGCCCGGGCCCTCTCCTGGAGACCCTAGCGAGTCCCCGCTCCGCAGGAGCCCCCCGGGCCGCGACCCCGACCTGGAGCTGGCGCGGGAGGCGGCGGTGGACATGCTCGGCTCCGACGTGGTCGCCCGCCGCGCGGCTGCTGGCCTGGACGCCCGGGAGGCCGGCAGGAGGCCCCGGGGAGCCCGGCCCGAGCCCCGCAGCAGCATAAAGGACAAGATCTGGCAGTGGGAGGGCAAGGAGCAGGCGGGCGCGCTGCTGGGCGAGGGCCCTGGGGCGCCCGAGCGGGGCCGAGCCGGGGCGCGCGGGCCTGGGCGGACCTGGGCGGGCCCGGACCCCCGCACTGTGCAGAGCCAGGTGCGGCGGCTGGAGCGGGCCCTGCAGGACGGCTCGGCGGGCCTGGACCCGCAGCCGCCGGGCACCTGCTACTTGGCGCCCGGGCCCCCGCCCAAGCCCCGCAGGACGTTCGAGCACGCGGGGGAAGCGGCCGGGAGCCTGGGCCGCAGGACGCACAGGGCTCGGGGACGCCGCCCGCCGCTGCCGCCCCTGCCGCCGCCGCCCCTGCCCGAGTCCCCGCCGCCCGCGGCCGTGAGCACAAGGCGGGTCACGGCGAGGCCCCGGCCCAGCGCAGACCACAGGTAGGTGCGGCGACGTCTCCTGTCGCCCGAGGGACGTCTGAGCGCTTCTTTTGCGTCAGGCTTGGCCACGGCTCTCCTCCTCCTTCCTCTTATTTCTCTTCCTTCTCCTCCTCCTCTTCTTTCCTTTTCTCCTCCACCATTAAACTATATCCATGGTCCTTTCTAAATTGTATTTTGAGACAGGGCTTTGCTAAATTGCAAGATGCAAGCTCGGGATGTAGTTCAGTGGTGCTGCCACCTGCCTGGCAAGTGCCAAGTCCTGAGTGTGAACCCTGGTTCTGCAATAAGTAAATAAATAGCTCAGGCTGGCCTCAAACTGGCTGTCCTCCTGCCTCAGCCTTCTGAGCAACTAGGATTATAGGCGTGCACCCCCTCTCAGCTCTCCTCCAATTATTTTTTATTTATTTATTTTTTTTGAGACAGGGTCTTGCTTTGTAGTTCAGGCTGGCCCTGAGCTCACTATGTAGCCCAGGCAAGCCGCCGCGAACTCAGCAATCCTCCTGTCTCTACCTCCTGAGTGCTGGGATCACAGGCGTGAGCCACCATGCCCAGCACTGTGGTATGTGGTATTGATTGCTGGTGGGCGTGAGTCACCACGCCCAGCATTCTATGTGGTTACCGGGGATCGAACTCAGGACCTTGCGCTTGCAAGGCAGGCACCGGAACCACTGAGCTAAATCTCCGGCCCTCTCCTCCAATTCTAAATCCTTTACCAAAGCCCACCTTTCTTAAGAGACTTTTTAAAAGGTATATTTATAAGTGCACATTTGTAGTCCATGCGCTGTGATTGCGTTCCTTGCGGGGCTCGGTGCGTGTACACAGCACATCTTCGTTCTTTTGTCTTTCCTTCCCCTCCTTCCCTCCTAGTGCGTGACTTCCAAAGTCGTACTGCCGGCTGCTCCGGGCTGCTCTGGTTCTTGCTTCTGTGCCCTCTTTCTGCGGGTGAACCACCTGATGGCCTGCTGTTCCTGTTATCTGCTTCTCTTAGCCCCCAACTCCTGTTTCCGCCCTCCAGTGTTTTCTTCGCAACCAACTAAAGTTACTTGGTTTCAGGCCAAAGATGAAATTTTTCTTGGCCAGTTTGAGGATGCTTGCTTCCGCTGTTTTAAGACTTCTTGGCTTTAGGTTTTTCATTCTGTTTAAAATAGTACAATGAAAAAAAAAGTAGTACAATGGAAGTGATTAGGGTAGGATGTTCACTTTCTACACAAATAAAGCATGCACTTTATTGTGCTACTGTTTCTTAAAGAAAAGGACTGGGCCGGAGATTTAGCACAGTGGTTCCAGCGCCTGCCTAACAAGCGCAAGTTCCCTGGTTTGATCCCGGTAACCACATACAACAACAATACCAGGTGTAGTGACTCACGACCACCAGCAATCAGTACCATACACTACAAATGCCGGGTTTGGTGGCTCAAGCCTGTAATCCCAGCACTCGGAGGCAGAGGCAGCAGGACTGCTGTGTTTGAGGCTTGCCTGAGCTATGTAGTGAGCTCAGGGCCAG
>PVIC010010627.1:17852-43259 GCA_004025085.1 Thryonomys swinderianus
CTCGCAAGCGTAAGGACCTGAGTTCGATCCCCGGTTACCACATATAATGCTGGGCGTGGTGGCTCACGCCTGTAATCCCAGCACTCGGGAGGCAGAGACGGGAGGATTGCTGAGTTCGCAGCGGCTTGCCTGGGCACCATAGTGAGCTCAGGGCCAGCCTGAACTACAAAGCAAGACCCTGTCTCCAAAAAAAAAAAAAGCAAAAAAAAAAAAAAAAAAAAAAAGGACTGGCCAATGGGGTTTGGCCCCTCCCAGGCCCAGGGCTGCAGGGCACCGGTGTTGGGTTACACGGCCAGCTGCCAGCCCTGAGTGAAGTCCGACTGCTTTTCATTGGCCGCTTACTGCGCCCAGCGGCCACGTTAGAGGACTCGTATCTTCACTTGAAAAAAGTGTATTTGACTTTATCTTTCCTTTTATCTATTTTTCCTCCCTTCCCTTCTGCCTCCCTCCCTTCCCTGTCTTTGCTCTTCTTTCTTTATTTCTAAAGCCCCTGGAAATGAAATGCAAAGATGTACTCCTTTGGTCCTAACATAGAAACTGAGAGACCCTCAGATGTCAGGAAATTCCGAAGATAAGGTGCCTGAGCAGCATTAACTCGCTGCTGCGCGATAACAGCGTGCATTTAATAACTGGCAAGAATGCCCTCGGGCCGGCGTTTAACAGGAGAGGTCAGGACTCTGCAAGTGTGGGCAGCACGGCAAGTCCGGTGCATCTCCCTTCCCAGTGTTTTAACTTGAAGCCCAGTGCTTTAGCTGGACTCTACGCTGATCACGTGACTGAGTTCTTAGGTCTTCCTGAAACCAAATAACTGCGCTGACCAAAATTTCAACTTTACAACTGATTGTTTTGGCGTCGTGTAGATGCGGCTTTTCCTTGGAGTGTGAGTGGAAGACTTGCAGGATGTCTTGAGGACATGAAGAGCTCGGTCACTGTCCAGCCGCCAAGTCACGCTGTGCGGCTGGAGGTCCCACTGCTTCATTTCACAGTCGGCTGGTTTCCCCATAGCACCCTGGCCAGGCCTTTTGTTTTGTTTTGTTAGCTTGAGTTATGATCTTACTATGTAGTTCAGGCTGCCTTGAAATCAGTATGTAACACAATTCTTTTGCTTTTGGTGCAGGGACTTGAACTCAGGGCCTTATGAGCCACTGAGCCATATCCCTGGCCCACTATCTTCGTTTTAACAGTTCAACTTCCAGCCATGCTGCTGTGAGACATTTCAGTCAGTGCAAATGTCAGCCATTAGCAGGCTGAAACTAGAATGCTCAATCTATAGAGGAACAAATAGTTGACTAATTTGAAGTTGAGACCAAAAGTAACTTTGAAGGCTTCTGAGAAACTTCATTTAGCAAAGTAATGTATTTCAGTAGCAGGTGCATTATAAAACAGAGACTGTATTTGTTATTCTGATATTAGGATTCCATATGGTTAAAAGTCATTGTCATATTGCCAGCCATGGCGATACACACCTGTAACCCCAGCACTCAGAAGGCTGAGGAAGGAGGATTGCTGAGAGTTCAAGGCGGCTCTGGGCCACATAGTGAATTCAAGACCAAACTGAAATTCATAGTGAAACCCTATCGTAAACAAAACAATAAAAAGAGTGATTGTCAAGTGTTATTTCTCATTGAAAGACAGAAATAATTTTTTTATTTTGGATACCAACTTAGTGGGCAGGTGTAGTGTTTTCTTCTATCATTTCCTTGTAGTGTTCTCTCTCATCTCCTTTCTTTTTGGGAGCACTAGGGATTGAACCCAGGATTTTCGTGCATTCTAGGGGAAGCACTCTACAACTGAGTTCCATCCTCAGATCCTCATTTAGAACAGGTTTTTTTGTTGTTGATGTTTGTTAGTTGTGTTGTGTTTCAATTTTGAGACAAGGTCTGGCTAAGTTTCCCAGGCTGGCCTCAAACTGTGACCTCCCTGTCTCAGCCTCCCAAGTAGTTGGGATTACAGGTGTAATATTTCTGTTTTGGATGTAAAGTAGTCAGAAACCCAACACGGGCAGTCCTGGGAATCAGTGGAGGAAGTGCAGCATGCCAGCTGAAAGCCAGTGGAAGCCTCTGGGCAGGCTCCGGCTCTGCGCGCCGGGTGGTGTCCCTGGCCTCCAGAGCTGAATGGAACATGAGAGAGCTGCGTGTGAGTGCTCAGGATGGACAGGCTTGGGGAGACTGCAGCTGGGGGTGCTGGGGAGGTCAGAAGCTTTCTGACCCACTTGACCAACATTTTGAGTGGTAGCAGGGTGACGGGCTAGCCAAGCTCAACCCATCCAAAAAAGTAAAATCTACAGCTAAAGTAACCATAAATTCTGAGCTGTAAATGTGCCCTTATAAAGCAGCCTTCATACTTGGCATGGTACCCACCTGTAATCCTAGCAGCTAGGGGACTGAGGGCAGGAAGATCCTTCAAGTTCAAAGCCAGTTTGGGCTACATAGAAGTTCAAGGCCATCCTGAACTGAATAGTGAAACCTGTCTTAAAAATCCAAAAACAAAACAAACACTGAAACAAGAAAAATCCAAAAAACATTCATTCATTTACCAAGCTATCAACCTCAGTAGGGTTACCCATGGGAATGAGCAGCCAGACGGAGACCCTGGCCCGCGGGACCGGACAGCCTAGTGGTGGCTAGAAGTACAGAGCTACTTCGGAGCTCCAGCTTCAGAGGCCCAGGGGCCCCAGAAACAGGGCAGGCCTCTGTGGAGGCGCCGTGCAGCCTGGGCAGAGTGACAGACAGGTGACAGCCTCAGAGCCAGCGTGCTGTGAGAGGCGGCCAGAGGTTCTCCTGCAAGAGCCCTGTGGATGGGGGGATCGGGCTCGGCCTCAGTGTGGCCGGGGCCATCTGGGAGTGTGGCAGGAGGGACGCCAGCCCTGCGTCTGTGGGCAGCCTTGCTCGCGGCAGCATGGGAGCCACAGTGGCCAAGGAGAGCGAGGGAGACCCTGTGGTCTCCTTCGAGGGTGTTGTAAGGGACCGAGAGGTGGCGGGTTCTGGGAACCTGGCTTCAGGATGGGAGTGTGGCTGGCTGTTGAGCCATGGTGGTCAGAGGGGGATCTGAGAGGTACCTTCCATGGCGAGGGCTGCAACGTCCAGCTGGTCTCCAGACACAGGAGCTCTGGAAGAGGCCCTGGTCTCCTGGAGCTGATGATCAGTCCCACGTTGGACTTGTGAATTTTGAGATTCTTACTCTTTGTTCAAATAGGGCACCAGGCATGGTGACACAACCGTAATCCCAGAACTCAGGAAGCTGGGGCAGGAGGATGGCAGTGCGTTCAAGGCTAGTCTGAACTACATAGCGAGACCCTGTTTTAAAACAGCAACAACAGGGCCGAAGATTTAGCTCAGTGGTTCTGGCACCTGCCTAGCAAGCACAAACTCTCTGGTTTGATCCCGGTAACCACATACAATACCGGGCGTGGTAACTCAAACCCACCGACAACCAGTACCACACATCACAGTGTCAGGCATGGTGGCACATGCCTATAATCCCAGCACTCAGGAGGCAGAGGCAGGAAGATTTCTGAGTTCGAGGCCAGACTAGGCTACATGGTGAGCTCAGGGTCAGCCTAAACTACAAAGCAAGACCCTGTCTCAAAAACAAAGAAACAAGCCGGGCGTGGTGGCTCACGCCTGTAATCCCAGCACTCGGGAGGCAGAGACAGGAGGATTGCTGAGTTCGAGGCTTGCCTGGATTACATAGTGAGCTCAGAGCCAGCCTGAACTACAAAGCGAGACCCTGTCTCAAAAAAAAAAAAAAAAAAAAAAAAAAAAAAAAAAAAAAAAAAAAAAAAAAAAAAAAAAAAAAAAAAAAAAAAACAAAGAAACAAAAAAACCCGATTTCAATAACATGTTCTAAGAAGGAAATTTAGAGAGGGGGGGATATATATGTGTGTATATTTTTTGAGCCAGCCAAAATTGATTCCAGTTCCTGCTTTTTTCCTCCCCTCTTGCACAATCCAGGAAGTCCTATGAGTTTGAAGATGTACTGCAGTCCTCAGAGAGCAGCAGGGCAGACTGGTACGCACAGACCAAGCTGGGGCTCGCGCGCACATTGTCGGAGGAGAACGTGTACGAGGACATTCTGGGTAAGAGGCCGCCCGCCTGTGAGAGGGGCAGGGTGGCGCGTTGCTGGACGCCACACACAGGCAGGTGCGTCACCAGTGAGCGAGGGCAGGTGCCCTGGGAAAGGCTGGGCGGAAGTCAGGGCCGGAGTCCCACAGGCCACGGGACCTTGGCTCTGCCATTAGCTGTGATGCTGAGCTGCACACTTGGCTTTCTGAACTCCATTTGTCTTATCTGCATGGTGCTGACCCCCTTGCATAAGGCTTAAACACTGGAGAGAATGGAGCAGACCCAACTTCTGAGATCACCCCAAAATTGCAAGGGTCACTGTAGGAAAGAATGCCCTGCGGGTATCCCAAGAGTCACTCTCACAGGGCATCACAGATGAGAATGTCCTTAACAAAGAAGCTTCAGGCTGGGCATAGGGGACACACCTGAAATCTCAGTACGCAGGAGACTGAGGCAGGAGGATCTCTGTGAGCTGGAGACCAGCCTTACCTATGTAGCAAGACTTTTGTCTCAAAACTCAAAAACAAAAAAGAACTTTGCTCTGGCCTAGCCCTGTGGACTCCTCTCAGCTGCCAAAATGGGGCTTCAACTCAGAGAGCGTGTAGGAGTAACACAGTTTCGGTGGGGTGAGACTCAGGTGGAGAGGGAAAGAGGGACCCCACTGTGTGTGTGTGCACGCGTGTACGGCAGGGGGTGAGTGCAGCAGACATGCAAGTGTGTGCCATCCGGGCTGGGCTGGGCCTGGAGGCAGGGCACACCCTCTCCTGAGCTTCGGGGCTGGGACTGGTACGGGGCTGCCACCCAAGCAGTGGCCTGCTCAGAGCAAAAGTTCGTGTGAGAGCTGGGTTTCTCTTTTTTCATTGTTGTTTTTTGCTTCTTGAGACAGGGTCTCACTATGTAGCTCAGGCTGGCCTTGAACTTGCAGCAATCCTCCTGAGTAGTAGGCTCTTCGATGTCCACCACCACGCCCAGCCTGGATTTCTCTTAGCAGCATCTGCCTCAGAGGGACAGAATACCCAAGCATAACAGCAAGAGTGGTTTCTGAACTCGGCCCAGAACTGGCTTCTCTCCCTCTGCTTCTTACCACCCAGGGCAGCTCCATTCTTATAGGCATCTGTGGTCTCCAGAATGGCCACTACCTGTGCCCTGGAGGCCATAGCCTCCTCAGGGGAAGGACAGCCTGAGGCCTGCAGGTCCAGCAAAATCCCTGAGGCTCACGCTGGCCAGACCTGCTGAGGTCGCTGTCGGCTTTGGAGGCCGGGACGCCATGTGGAATAGAGACTTGTGTGATTCCAAAGTATGTGGGGCCCGGGAGGTCAGGGGCTCGGAGGGAGCAAAGACAAAGGCATTCTGGAGCTTGCCGCTGTTGGTTGGGCTCATAGGGAGGGTCGGATGACTGGAGGGTGGCGGTGACCCTATGGTAATCCTCCACTGAGGAGGACGGTGAGGACCATGAGCTGATGAGGAGCGAGAGGAGGAAAATGTTCTCATACCAGCAGGCGCGTTGAGTAAAGCTGATAGGGAGTCTGTCCCTCCTCGGGTGAAACCTTTCCCGTTCTGTAGTACTGCGGGGTTCTCAGAGAACCAGGACGTCTTCAGCTGATGTCCTCTTGCCTTTGAGGGTCCCAGCCTCACAGGACCATTGAGGCCTCAGCTGTGAGTGGAGGCAGAACGGAGTTGTCTCCTCATCCCGTGGCCAGCCCGTGGGCACGCAGACCAGGCCTTGTCCTAATCTTCATTGTGAAATGATTTTTCCCCACAATTATGGAGAATGACTCCCAACACCCCAAAGGAAAACAGAGCCTGTCACCAGGAGGAAGGATGATGGGCAGCACAACAGCAGAGATCCCACAGGGCCAAGCCCAGGAGAGTCTCAGGCCTGGCCTCGGTGTCCTCGAAGGGAACCCCCCCTCACCCGCTGCCTTTGACCACAGATCCGCCCATGAAGGAGAACCCTTACGAAGATATAGAGCTGCACGGCCGCTGCCTGGGCAAGAAGTGTGTCCTGACCTTCCCTGCTTCTCCCACCTCGCCCGTCCCCGACACTCCCAGCAAGGTATGAGCCGTGGGCACCCGTGGCAGGAGAGCATGCCGAGCTGGTGGCCCTGACGAGTTCCACGTCACCCTCCCGGGGACTCGGTCCGTCCACTGCCTGCTGCTCTTCCTGCTTCTGGCTCTCCTGGAGCCTTCCGCTGCACAGAGCCTCCCAGAACACCTGGGTTCCGGCCCAGTGCCTCCTCAGACTTGGTAAATAGATGGGGTGCACACCTGTGACCCCGGCTCCATGGAGAACTGAGGTAGGAGGATTTCGAGCTTGAGGCCACTCTGGGCAACTTAGTGACAACCTGTCTCAAAATAGAAAGGGCCGGGGCCGGAGATTAGTTCAGTGGTTCCAGCGCCAGCCTCACAAGCGCAAGGTCCTGATTTCAATCCCGGTGACCACATACAATGCTGGGCATGGTGACTCACGCCCACCAGCAATCAATACCACATACCATAGGGCTGGGCGTGATGGCTCATGCCTGTCATCCTAGCACTCAGAAGGCAGAGACAGGAGGATTGCTGAGTTCGCAGCGGCTTGCCTGGGCTATATAGTGAGCTCAGAGCCAGCCTGAACTACAAAGCGAGACACTGTCTCAAAAAAAAAAAAAAAAATAGAAAGGGCCAAGGTATAGCCCAGTGGTAGAACACTTGCCTGGTACCCACAGCCCTGGGTTCCGCCCAGTACTACAAAGGAAAAAAATGCAAATATATGTCCCTCTTATATAACTGTCGAGAAGACTATCCAAGTAGGACTGTGAAATACAGACAAAAGCAGCCTGTACAGCAGTATTTCTATAATACACTACCATTTGTGGGTTTTAAATGAATGAATGCACATAGCCAGAGCTCATGTCTGTTTGTATGTGTATAACAATCTCTCTGTTACAGGGACCTAAGAGTGGGTATGCAGATATGTTGGGCTCTTGACACCACAACTGACTTCCTTTTTTTTTTTTTTTTTTTGAGACAGGGTCTCGCTTTGTGGTTCAGGCTGGCCCTGAGCTCACTGTGTAGCCCAGGCAAGCCTCAAACTCAGCAGTCCTCCCACCTCTGTCTCCCCAGTGCTGGGATTTCAGGCGTGAACCACCACGCCCAACACTGTGGTATGTGGTACTGATTGCTGGTGGGCATGAGTCACCACACCCAGGACTGTTGTATGTGGTTACCAGGATCAAAGCTGGGACCTTGCATTTGCTAGACAGGCGCTAGAACCACTGAGCTAAATCTCCAGCCCTGACTTCCTTTTTTAAATACCACACCTTTAGAGCCTTAAAGTTTTGTAACATACCCACATAGGCAATATAATTGTATCCATGTGGGAATAATTTCAACCCATTGCCTGTGGACAGAGTATTCTTTTTTGGGGGGTTGGTTTTTTTGAGACAGGGTCTCTTCAGTTCAGGTTGGCCTTGAACTCACAGAAATCCTTCTGTCTCTCCCTCCCAAGTGCTAGGATTACAGGTATGTGCCATCACACTTGGCTAATTTTTTGGTTTTGGGGGTTTTTTTGGTGTGGTAATGGGGATGGAATTTAGGACCTTGCAATTGCCAGGCAGGTGCTACACCACTGAGCTACATCCCCAGCTGGAGAGCTTGTGTTCTTTAGCTTGACATTAAATTCAGCCCTGGGCACCCCTTAGCACCTGGTCTTTCACAGTCACACCTAGCTGCTCCCCATGGGCCAGACCCTCCCTGTATCCTTCTGGTGTTATTGGTCGAGAATCAGCCAACTTTGCAAATATTTAGACCATGTGGTCTTTGTCAGAACCACCCACTGCTCTTGGGGTCGTGTGAAGCAGCCTCGACAGTCTATAAACAGATGAGTGTCAGTGTGTTGGAATAAAACTTTGATGGGCACTCACATGTGAATTTTGCATAATTTTCACTTGTCATGAAATACTATTTTTCAACCATTTAAGAACATAAAATCTGGCTGAATGTGCTGTGCATGGATATAACCCCAGCACTCTAGGAGGCTGAGGCAGAAGGGTTGCAAGTTTGAGCCTCCCTGACTTAAAATTAAAAGGAGGGGGGACTGTGGAGCTGGGGACATAGTGCAAAGGCCAAGGATTCAAATCTCACTGCTGCTGCCGCTGCTGGAGTAACATCTATCCTTAACCAGCCATAGCAGACCAGATGTGGCCCATAGGCAGTAACTTGCCAGCCCCTGTGCTAGCTCGGTTCTGCCTCTGGCCTTTGTTACCAGCTATACTTCTGTATCCTAAGGACCAGCTCCGCGAGGCCTTATTAGGAAGCTTCTCGCGCTGGCCCAGCCCTAGGATCCCCCTCCTCTGACTTCCTGTGTGTTCAGGCTTTCAACTCACACTGACCCCTACATTGACTGGGACATCATCTCTTGCACTGATGATTTTAAGTCTTTTCCTATGTCCTAAAACCATTACTCTAGCGGTTGGGGATGTAGCTCAGTGGTAGAGTGCTCGCCTGGCATGGGCAAGGTCCGGGACTCAGTCTCCAACACTGAAACAAAACAACTCCCGCACTAACTATAAATGCCCCAAAGTCAGTTTGTGTTCTGTTCCTTTGTGTTACCCAAAAGGCATAGCAGTAGTTGTACGATACTGAGTTGTTGGTGAAATTAAATAAAAGAAGGCTGAATCTAGGCTGCAGGCGTCGATGGAACCCCTTCCAAGGACGTTTAATCAGTTTCAGGCCTGAGGGTAGCAGCCATCCCGGGCTCAGCACTTGCGGGGCGGGGTTCACAGCAGGAGGGCCCTCTGCACTTGGCAGTCACAAAGGGAGGCTTCTGCCGCCAGGCTGGCAGACCTGCCCAGAGAGCTGCCACACCTGCCCAAGGTCCCTAGCCATCCTTTCTCCTCTGGCCTGGCAGTGGGGATGGTCATGAGTCATCTGTGATAGCCAAAACCTAACAGTCCCTACCTGCTGTGGAGATGTACTGTGTGCGTTCATTGGAATACAGCTGCCTTCAAATCTAGGGACTGAGTGTGGTGGCGCATGACTGTGATCCAGCACTCAGGTGGCTGAGGCAGGAGGATTTCTGTGAGTTCAAGGCCAGCCTGGGCTATCCAGTGAGCTCAAAGCCAGCCTGAACTACTTGGTAAGATCCTGTCTCAAACAAACAAAAAACTTTGTAGGAAATCCTTCCTTTCCTGCAATGGAAAAAGATAAAAGATGTGACACCCCCCCAACCAGCCCCAGTCCTCACTTGACATAGGCAGGGAGCGACCTGGCCTCCTGAGCATGTGAAAATCACCTGCCCAGAGGGGCTTGCGTTAGGCTGGGCAGCGTCTGCGTGGCAGAGAAAACCGAGAGTCTCCACCGCCGGAAGCCAGGTCAGTGGCCAGGTCAGCGGCCAGGTCAGCATGCTCACTGTCCGGCGCCCACCCTGCTGAGGACAGCGTAGCTGGCCAGGGCATGCATCGGATCCCAGCTGATTCTTGCGCGAGTCACCCGCGGGGTCTGTGTCCATACTCGTTCCTCTGCCCGCCTACATCCGGGTGTCTGGTTTGTGCCTGCCTCCTGGGGACAGCTGCAGACCTTACCACTTCCTCCATGTAGCTGCTGATACTGAGCATCTGCGTCTGCGGCATCTGGGCTGCACCTGGTCCACAGCAGTAGCTGAGGCAGAGCCGCCTCCGCCTGCCGCAGAAAGGTCCCAGACCCCTCTGGGCTCAATGTCACCCGATCCTGCCCGGCTCAGCGGCTGCAGGGAGCATGGTTTAGGGGTGCTCTGAGCTGGACAGATGCGAGGTCTGTGGACAGGAAACAACCTCCTCAGGACTGTCTGCCTTCCTCTCTCACCCCCACCCCCAAAGGCACGGCAGATGTGGGTGGCCGGAACTAATTTTATACAAAAGGAACCCTGGGCCTTCCGTGACCTAATCTTTTTACAAATTTGCACCATTCGGACAAGGAGGTTGAGCCGGCTTGAAACCAGGTTGGCTCCCTCCGAGGAGACACGGGGCTTCTTGTCCACCCCAGAGTCCCCACCCAGATGGCCAAGGCAGGAGCCAGTAAACCCACCTGAATTCTGTTTAGGGCCCCTTTCCCTCCCCTTCTCCCTCCTCTCTATCTGGTCTCTTTCCCGTTTGCAAACAACACTATGAATGGTGGTATGAGCCCTCGAGAAGCTCGCAAGCCAAAATTTCCTGTGGACCACAGTCTGGAAACATTATCTTTGGGGTCTTGCACGGACTTCCCTTTTATACTCCAGTTAGAATGAGCCAGACTACGCTGTTCACCCAGCCTGTGTGAACCAGCCGTCCTCAGCCCTCTGTGTAGCCTCCTGGCTGCTCTTGGCGTGCCGGTTCAGTGGTGCACAGTGGAGTAGTTGCTGCAGACACGGAGGGGCCGCACACCTTGGAATACCGTCAAGCCCGGAGATGCGGCCTGCCCCCATCAGGCCTCCTGACTGGCTCATCTTGTGATTCCCTCCCTCTTTCTCTTCTTCCCGGATCTTTTCATCAGTTGAGTCTTTTTGAATAAACACTAAGTCTCTAATGAGAAGAGATCGCTGCCCGTGATCAGCGATTAGATGGGAGATCTCAATCCGCTGGAAGAATGAGGAGCATTTCCGTGGATTTCTGTGCAGATGGAATTTGGCCTTGAAGACATGCTGAGGGCCGGGGATATCCTCAGCAGGAGCACTTACCTCGCAGGCACCGGCCCTGGGTTCAGTCGAGACACTAAAAAGGAAGAAGGGCCGGCGTGGTGGCTCATGCCTGTAATTCCAGCACTCGGGAGGCGGAGGCAGGAGGATTGCCGAGTCCGAGGCTTGCCTGGGCTACATAGTGAGCTCAGGGCCAGCCTGAACTACAGAGTGAGACCCTGTCTCAAAAAAAAAAAAAAAAAAGGAAGAAGACCTGCATTTATTCCTTCTTTTTGTCCTGTGTGATTAAGACATCTGTAGTAACCAGCCTGGGCCAGCTCCTCCATATGAAGCAATTTATTGCTCCTTGTAGATCCATGATAAAAATAGCAGAGTTGGCCATTGAAGAGACTAAAAGTCTTTATTCCTAGAAATCTTTAAAAAAAAGTCCTGAAGTTATTAGTATGTACTACTTGAACTAAGCAAGAATGGACAGCTCATGGGAGCAAAACAGGCTAATCTATGAGAGTTTAAGATATGATAATATGCCTTGTAAATCTTCTTTCTTTTCCCTTTCTCCTCCCTTCTTTGCATGATAGACAAGCATTCTACCTGCAGCTACCCCTCCAGCCCCTTTCCTTGTAAACTGATGAAGACAGAAAAGCTCAGTCACTAAACGCAATGAGATCAATTAGTCTGGGGCAAAATGATTTAGATTAACATACCATAAAATTAATTACTGTTGGATTAATGAGTAAAATGTTAAAAACAAACCAAGAAGGGCCGGAGATGTAGCTCAGTGGTCCCGGAGCCTGCCTCGCAAGCGCAAGGTCCTGAGTTCAATCCCCAGTTACCACATACAACAATACCGGGCATGGTGACACACCCACTAGCAATCAGTACCGCATTCCATAGTGCCGGGTGCAGTGGCTCACGCCTGTAATCCCAGCACTCAGGAGGCAGAGACAGGAGGATTGCTGAGTTCGAGGCTTGCCTGGACTACATAGTGAGCTCAGGGCCAGCCTGAACTACAAAGTGAGACCCTGTCTCAAAAAAAAACAAAATAAGAAAACAGAAGAAAATGAAGTAAACATGTGTTAAATCTCTAAAGAGGCTGATTTTCTAGCCAAAGAATGAAGAGATTAAATGAATGACGAAGGGAGGCCAGAGAGTTAGCTCAGTGGTTCCGGCGCCTGCCTCACAAGCGCAAGGTCCTGAGTTCGATCCCCGGTAACCACATACAATGCTGGGCGTGGAGACTCATGCCCACCAGCAATCATTACCACATACCACAGTGCTGGGTGTGGTGGCTCACGCCTGTCATCCCAGCACCCAGGAGGCAGAGAAACGAGGATTGCTGAGTTCGAGGCTTGCCTGGGCTACATAGTGAGCTCAGAGCAGCCTGAACTACAAAGCAAGACCCTGTCTCAAAAAAAAAAAAAAAAAATGAATGACCAAGGAAAAGATGGCCAGGGATTTAGCTCAGTTCTGGTGCCTGCCTCATAAGGTCAAGGTCCCGGGTTCAATTCCTGGTACCAGAAAGAAAGATAAACAGATTTCCATATACAAAGTTATATGGGGCTGGGAATGTAGCTCATGGTACTTGCTCATCATTCACGAGATTTGATCTCAGCACCAAAAAGGTAGGAAGGAAGAAAGGAAACAGATTGTATACAGCGAGAGTAGAAATACAAACTACAAATAAGCCACCTCGGAAAAGCACTCTTGGAACAAAACCAGCAGATGGCTAATATTGGCTCAGTGTAGAATTCACCCAGAATAATAGGAAAGACACTGGGGTTGTGAAAGCTCAACAAGCAAGCAGTGTAAACAGCGCTCTAAAGAGCCAGAGATCCAGCTCAGTGGTGCTGCGCCTGCCTCACAAGTGCAAGGTCCTGAGTTCAATCCCCCGTGCCACCAAAACAAAGTGCACCAAAGGAAAATGCAGTTAACACATTAAAGTATGAAAAAACACCAATGTCTTAGAGAAAGCAGAAGTAGGAATATTAAATGCCTACTGAACAGAGCAAAGGCCCTCTTCTAGGTGCTTTATGTATTTTAATTCATGAATAAGTTTTAAAAGAGATAACTACAGCATCTCAGAATGTGAGTCCCGGAAGTGCTGTTAGAAAACATGTAAAGTAAAGGAGACATAGAAGCATACACCTGTACTCCCAGCACTCAGGAAGCTTGAGGCAGGAGCCTGGCCCTGAGTTCAAGACCAGCCTGAACTGCACAGTGAGACCTGGTCTCAAAAACAAAAGGAAAGCGGGCCGGAGATTTAGCTCAGTGGTTCCGGCGCCTGCCTCGCAAGCACAAGGTCCTGAGTTCGATCCCGGTAACCACATACAATGCTGGGCCTGGTGACTCACGCCCACCAGCAATCAATACCACATATCACAGTGCCAGGCGTGGTGGCTCACGCCTGTCATCCCAGCACTCGAGAGGCAGAGACAAGAGGATTGCTGAGTTCGAGGCTTGCCTGGGCTACATAGTGAGCTCAGGGCCAGCCTGAACTACAAAAGCGAGACCCTGTCTCAAAAAAAAAAAAAAAAAAAAGGAAAGAAAACATCAATTGTTCTTTTGCTTTCTTAGTTTTTATTTTTAAATTATTATTTTATAGTTCTTCTCTTTTTTATTAGTATATCTTTGTAACCCATCATACATTTAACTCTTTCAGGGAGATATCTGGAAGAGGTATAGCTGGGTTAAGAGGAATTTCTACCTTGAGTCTTCTGAGGAATCTCCATGCTAATTATACTAGTTTCCACTGGTGCCAACCATGTAGAAGACGTCCTTTCCCCAGCCAGCATCTGTGGTTCTTTGATGTCTTGGTGACAGCCATTCTTTCTGCAGTAAGATGGGATCTCAGTGTTGTTTTGATTTGTGTTTCTCTAGTAAGAATGCCTGGCGCTTTTTTATTTTTTGAGATTGCATTAAATCTGTATCTTACTGGTAATATGATCATTTGAACAGTATTGATTCTATTTATCCAGGAACAGAAGATGTCCTGTTCCATTTTCTGATAAGCTCTTCAATCTTTTTTTTTTTTTTTTTTAGGCAGGGTCTTGCTTTACAGTTCAGGCTGGCCCTGAGCTCACTATGTAGCCCAGGCAATCCTGGAACTCAGCAATCTTCCTGTCTCTGCCTCCCAAGTGCTGGGATTACAGGCGTGAGCCACCACCCCCAGCACCGTGGTATGTGGTATTGATTGCTTGTGGGCGAGAGTCACTACTCCCTGTATTATTGTATGTGGTCACCAGGGATCGAACTCAAGACCTTGCACTTGCTAGGCAGGTGCCGGAACCACTGAGCTAAATCTCTGGCCCCTTCAATCTTATTTTTCAGAAGACAGTACAGCTGTTTCATCTCCTTGGTTAGGTTAACTCCTTAGTTATTGTAAATGGCTTTGCTTTCCTGATTTCTTTCGCAGTGTGCTTATTGTTGGTGGATAAGAATGCTACAGGTTTTTGTTTATCTAGTTTTGTATCCTGCTCCTCTGCTGAATTTGGTTACTAGCTCTAGGAGTCATGACATCTATAAAAGAGATGGTCTGACTTCTTTTCCTATGTGCTCCTCTTATTTCTTTGCTTGCTGGATCACTCTGATTTACCTTTCAAGTACTGTGTCGAACAGGAGTGGTGAGACTGGACATCCTTGTCTTATACTTGATTTTAGAGGAACACTTTTTTTTGTTTGTTTGAGACAGGCTCTCACCTTGTAGTTCAGGCTGGCTCTGAGCTCACTATGTAGCCCAGGCAAGCCTAGAACTCAGCAATCCTCCTGCCTCTGCCTCCCGAGTGCTGGGATTACAGGTGTGAGTCACCACGCCCAGCATTGTATGTGGTTACCTGGGATCGAACTCAGGACCTTGTGCTTACGAGGCAGGCACCAGAACCACTGAGCTAAATCTCCAGCCCTAGAGGAACACTTTTAATTTTTTTCCATTTAATATGATGTTAGCAGTAGGTGTTTCATAAATAGTTTATACCATTGTGAGAGAAGGTCTTTTTCTTCAGACTTTTATCATGAATGGGTGTTGGAAATTGGCACAGGGTTTTTCCTCCATCTGTTCAGGTGATCATGTGGATTTTGTCCTTGCTTGTGCGGATTCTCACAGTAAGGGGATAAATAATAGATTCACATAGTTCATATTTCAAGGAGTACAGAAGGTAGACAATAAAACTCGTCCTCTGGCCTTTATCCCTCTTCATTCTCTTCTAGAGCACCTCTGGTGAGTCACTTTCTTGATGTTTACCGATCTATTCTTCCAAAACTATTCTACACAGAGGCCAGCAGTATTGCTCTGTACAAAACTGACACAAAAATTAATGCTAATTGTACTATTTTATACTTTGCTTTTTATGCATAACAGTATATGTCTGTGAGAACTCTCCTTAGCTGTACACAGAAAGAATATTTGACACTTGCTAGCACTAACCGTCTCCTGTGTGTGCTACGATTTGTTTGACCAAACTTCGTTGGTAGACATTTATGTTGTTTCCAATATTTTGGGGCTACAAACCATGTCAGGGTGGACCATGTACTTTGCACAGTGTAACCTGTACCAGCACAAGCATGTGTGTATGAAGAGGGGATTCCTAGAGGCAGAAATGCTGTCACAGGGCACGTGCTTTGTCTTTTGTTAATACTCCTAGGTGCTCCATGGAGGTGGGCCAGTTTATATGACCACAGCACCGTGTGAAAGTAACGTTTCCTGCTTTTCCACCAATACAGGGAGTTAGCAAACCGGGGAGGACACCCTGAACAACAGAAATTGATTTTCTCATAGTTTTGGAAGCGAGTTATTATTAATTCTTTTGGTACTGGCAACTGAACTCATGGCCTTTCTACCATTGAACGGACATCTCCAGCCCTTTAGATTTTTAAATTTTGAGATGAGGTCTTGCTGAGTTGTCCAGGCTGCCCTCACACTTGCAACCCTCCTACCTCAAGCTCTTGATACTAGGATTATAGTCACAGGCCATGTCCAGTGAGTTATCGTGGCTTAGGTTGGTGTTTCTTCGCTTGCTTTTTGTTTTGCTCTGTTTTGGCTTGAGTTTTTTGTTTGTTTTTTGTTTTTTGAGACAGTGTCTCCATATGTAGTTCACTATGAACTACATGAACTCACTGTGAAGTCCAGGTGAGGTGGGGCACGCCAGCAATCCCAGCACTCAGGAGGCTGAGGCAGGAGGATCACTGTGAGCTTGAGAGCAGCCTGTGCTGCCTAGTGAGTTCAAGCCCAGTGTGAACTAGATAGTGAGACCCTGTTTTGTTTTGTTTTTTGTTTGTTTGTTTGTTTGTTTTTTGTTTTTTGAGACAGGGTCTCACTTTGTAGTTCAGGCTGGCCCTGAGCTCACTATGGTGCCCAGGCAAGCTGCCGCGAACTCAGTAATCCTCCTGTCTCTGCCTCCCGAGTGCTGGGATTACAGGCGTGAGCCACCACGTCCAGCATTGTGGTATGTGGTGTTGATTGCTGGTGGGTGTGTCTCCACACCCAGCATTGTATGTGGTTACCGGGGATCGAACTCAGGACCTTGCGCTTGCGAGGCAGGTGCCAGAACCACTGAGCTAACCCTCTGGCCCTGTTTTGTTTTGTTTTGCTTTGTTCTGTTCTGTTTTGTTTTGCTTTGCTTTGTTCTGTTCTGTTTTGTTTTGTTTTGCTTTGTTCTGTTTTGAGACAGGGTCTCACTTTGTAGTTCAGGCTGGCTCTGAGCTCACTGTGTAGCCCAGGCAAACCTCAAACTCACAGCAATCTTCCTACTTCTGCTTGCTAAGTGCTGGGATTACAGGCATGAGCCACCACGCGCAGCAGTGGGGTGTGTGTACTGATTGCTGGGATTGTGCTATGTGGTGCACCAGCGATTGAATTCGGGACCTTGTGCTTGCCAGGCAAGTGCTGGAACCACTGAGCTAAATCCCCAGCCCTGGCTTTTTCATTTTTAAAAACTTTGTTTTGGAAATAAGATACTATGGGAAGAGAATCTTTTTTTTTTTTTGTACTGAGGATCAAACTTGGCATCTTGTGCTTCAAGGCAGGTGCCAGAACCACTGAGCTAAATCCCTGGCCCAGGAAATAAGATACTAGAGATGCAAGTCTTGGCTCAGTAGTAGTGTGTGTGCCTGACACGCAAGGCTGCCTGACACGCAAGGCTCTGGTGTTCTCGGGTAGCTCCTACCAGTGGCTCACCACATAAACATTTCTGGGTTCTAGGTCACGCACCTCCTTCTAGAGTTAAAGCTCCAGGTTCTTCCCATCTTAAAGAGTTGAATGAAAAAAAATAAAGAGCAGAGACAAAGTTTATTTGAAAAAGGTACAAGTAGAGAGTGAGGAGAAAACTTGCTCTGTAGAGTGAGTTTTTTGTGGAGTAAAAGAGGAAAAAAGCAGGATAGAAGGACACCCTGGCAGAAGCACGGTGAGCTGTCCTGAAGGAAGCCAGGGTACCAGGCTCTGCTTGGCCTCTGTGCCCTTTTATGCTGTCCGGATTCTGAGGAAACCCACGAGAGTTTCTACATCCGGTCTAAGGAGAGGTGCTGAGATCCCATGTCTCAGGCCTCCCGTTGGGAACCTGCTGGAGATCTCGCGGGAAGCCCACGGCAGGGTTTTGGGAAATGCTCCGCGAAAGTAGCTAACAGGTCACACCTACTTACCCGGCCAGTTTGCCATGCCCCAATCTCCTGTCTCACTGGGTTCAGTTAGTCTCCAGCAAAATAAAGTGGGGGAAAGAAAAGAAGCAGTCCTCACAGAGCTAGCACGGGAGTGTAGCCACAGTTGGCTCTGTGTCTCTTAGTACAAATGTTTTGGATTGTTAGGAAGTCCTATCTGGGCCTGATGTGGTGGCACGCAACTGTGATCCCAAGATGGGGAGGCTGAGGCAGGAGGATCACAGTGAGTTCAAGGCCATTCTGGGTTGCATAGTGAGACCTAGATTCAAAAAACAAAATAAAGGGCCGGAGGGTTAGCTCAGTGGTTCCGGCGCCTGCCTCGCAAGCGCAAGGACCTGAGTTCGATCCCCGGTAACCACATAGAATGCTGGGCTTGGAGACAAGCCCACCAACAATCAACACTGCATACCACAATGCCGGACGTGGTGGCTCACGCCTGTCATCCCAGCACTCGGGAGGCAGAGACAGGAGGATTGCTGAGTTCGCGGCAGCTTGCCTGGGCACCATAGTGAGCTCAGGGCCAGCCTGAACTACAAAGTGAGACCCTGTCTCCAAAAAGCAAAAATAAATAAATAAATAAATAAATAAAATAAAATAAAATAAAATACAAAAAAGGTTGTAGTTCATTGGCAGTAAACACCTAGGATCACTCCCCAGTACTGTAAAAACAAAACAGAACCAAAAAGCCCACCGGATCCATCTGGAAAGTCAGACGGAGCAGGGTGGGTGCCATCTCCATCCTCAGCATCCTCAGTGTGGACCCGTTTAGACTGTAGTCTTGTCACCAGCACCTCCACCAGCTGTTTCTGCTCTTTCTCTTTATATTCATTCTTCTTTTTTTTTTTTTTTTTTTTTTGGAGACAGGGTCTCGCTTTGTAGTTCAGGCTGGCCCTGAGCTCACTATGGAGCCCAGGCAAGCCTCGAACTCAGCAATCCTCCTGCCTCTGCCTCTTGAGTGCTAGGATGACAGGAGTGAGCCACCACGCCTGGCACTGTAGTATGTGGTGCAGATTCTGGTTGATTGTTGGTGGGCGTATCTCACCACGCCCAGCATTGTATGTGGTTACCAGGATCGAACTCAGGACCTTGTGCTTGCGAGACAGGCGCCGGAACCACTGACCTAAATCTCCGGCCCTGTATTCATTATTCTTTCTCTTCCATCACAGCAGTCATTATCCAAACCTGCTTTTTTCTGGCAAAATTCGGAGAGGAGGAACTTCAGACTGCTAGATGTGAGGAAGCTGAGTCGGGACGGGGCAGGATCCCCTCCCAAAACCAGCCCACCCTCCACACCCAGCAGCCCTGACGACATCGTCTTTAACCTCGGAGACCTGCAGAACGGGAGGAGGAAGAGGAAGATTCCAAAGGTAACGCCTGGAGCAAACGTCCAGGCCTGGCGGGGAGCCCGCGCTCTGCTCCTCCACTTCTGTGTCCCCCAAGGCCAGGCAGACCAGGAAGCCAGCAGGTGGGGACGCCCAGGCCTCCATCCTAACCATTATTTCAGGCCCACGGCCTTCCTCTTCGCCATCCCTCCCCTTGCCTCAACTACTCTTTTTTTTTTTTTGAGACAGGTTCTCGCTTTGTAGTTCAGGCTGGCCCTGAGCTCACTATGGTGCCCAGGCAAGCCGCTGCAAACTCAGCAATCCACCTGTCTCTGCCTCCCGAGTGCTGGGATTACAGGCATTGAGCCACCACGCCCAGCACTGTGATATGTGGTATTGATTGCTGGTGGGTGTGAGTCACCATGCCCAGCATTCTATGTGTTCACCGGGATCGAACTCAGGACCTTGCACTTGCGAGGCAGGCGCTGGAACCACTGAGCTAAATCTCCAGCCCATGTTTTGTTTTGTGTTTTGAGACAGTCTTGCACATAGTTTAGGCTGACCTCAGAGTCACTGTGTAGCCCAGGCTTCCCTTGAACTCATGGCAATCCTCCTGCTTCAGCCTCCCAAGAGCTGGGATTACAGGTGTGCGCCACCATGCCCTGCCTTTCTGGTGCATTCTGGCTGCTCTGGGAGCACACAGAAGGTCTGTGAGGCTGGGCCTGAGCTGTCCCCATGGATGGCAGGGTGCTCCGGGGCCCGTACACCAGTGGCCAGGGTGGGGGCCGGAAGCCACTCTGACCCCAGCCAGCCCTCTCACACATTCTTGGAGTGGTTCCCACTGTAGGAGCCCCGCCTGGGAACTATATTTCCTGTCTCTTCCTTTTCTGGTTTTGTTTTGGGAGCAAAAGGTCCTTCCCAAGCCATGGTGACCTCATAGCGTCAGAGGGACAGCTGCCGTCACACCGGGAGAGTGTCTCAGCCATCTCAGCTGGCTGTGCTGGCTTTTGGGGTCCGGGGGTTTTCAGAGTGTATCGTTTCCATGAGGCCCAAAGAATGGATAACTAGAAAAGCAGGAGGTGATGCCGAGGGTGTCCCCTCCGTCAGTCACCCAGGGACACCAGGAACACTGGCTGCCACCCGAGGGGTCACTCACTCCGCTCTTCCTCCCCTGTGCCTGCAGCTGGTACTGCGTATCAATGCCATCTATGAGGCCCGGAGGGGGAAGAAGCGGGTGAAGAGGCTGTCACAGTCCACGGACAGCAGCTCAGGGAAAGGTAGGACCTGCCACCCTTCTCCCGTTCCCGACACTGGAAACGCTTCCTGGAAGCTACTCGCAGCTGGCCCTCGGTGGGTCACCGTGGAGGGGACCGAGGTGGTGCTGCTGTCCTCGGGAACGTGGAGAATCTGGAGCTGAGCCCGTGGCACATGCTGTGCGCCCCTCTTCCTTGGGCTGAGCGGCAGCCACTTCCTGGCTCAGCATGAGTAAAGCGACAGGGTCCGGTGCAGGGGCCGCCTACGGGAGCCCACGTAGTGTGGACATCACTGCCAGAGCAGGATAGGGCTTGTCCCTTACCTTAAACAGATGGTAAAACACTCCCTTCTGAACTAGAAAGTCGGGATCCGTTTCGTGCATTAGAAGAACTCACATTTGCACACCTTTTGTGTTCTCATCTAGTGACGGATGAGAACAGCGAGTCTGACAGTGACACAGAGGAAAAGCTAAAAGGTAAGGACGGCAGCCGCCTCCATGACCCTTGCTCTCCGCCAGGCCCACTGTGGAGGTGTGTGTATCTGAGGGGGCCCTGGGACCCAGCCTAACGCAGACCTGGGGGAGCCAAACTTGTGGTCATCCTCCTGCCTCAGCTGCCCGGAGTGCTGACATCATAGGTGTGGGAACTCTCTTAAGCTCGCAGGGCCTCCGGGGTTCACCTGTCAGATGAAGTTGAAATTGCTGGTCCCCCAGGACCCAGGTCCGAGCTTTCTTGAGTTTTCTGAGATTTCTCAGAGCCCAAGGAGAGGAACAGAGCGAACGCTTGGGGCTGCTGAGCAGGGTGACGGCACCTGGGCCCCCGAGCAAGGCGGAGGCTCCTGGGTCTGGGAGGACTGGCCACTGAGTCACACTTCGTGCATACTCCTGTCTCTGGAAGCACGGTGCTGTGACCTTGTCCGTCCTGGAGCAGAGAGGACAGAAGCGAGGAGGGAGGATGAGCGTCCGCGCCCTGCCTGCGGGCCTGCGCGGCTGTCCCGGGCGCCCCCGAGCTTTGGCAAGGGTCTGAGATGCGCTGCCTGTGGCACAGCCGCTGCAGCACACTGGCAGTGAGCAGTGGCCAGCAGCGTGTGGCCCTCCCGCCCTCCCTCTGTCCTCAGCTCACAGCCGGCGCCTGGTCAACGTGCAGTCCCGCCTGAGGCAGGCCCCTCGCTACCCGGCCCTGGACCGTGAGCTCCTAGAGTACCAAGAGAGGCAGCTCTTCGAGTACTTTGTGGTCGTGTCTCTGCACAAGAAGCAGGCCGGGGCCGCCTACGTGCCGGAGCTCACACAGCAGTTCCCTCTGAAGGTACCGGGCCCCCAGGGCCCCCAGGGCAGGGCAGCAGGAGCCACGGCCGGCGAGGCGTGGGCTCGGGATGGGGGAGTCTGCGGAGGACCTGCGGTCCAGCACCTTGGAAACGGCCCTCAGTTTGGGCTGTCGTGTGAACAAATGTGGCCGGGCTTGGTGGTGCCCGCCTGGCGGCCCAGCTACTCGGGAGGCTGCGGCCCCGGCCTCAGTTTCCCACACGCAGGAAACTGTTTGACCTTTCCTCTCTCCGAGGTCCACTCTTCAGTTCTTGAGCGCATCTCCCCTGTGCAAAGGCGTCCTTGTTCCTTCGTTTATGGTCTTTGTAATTTGGGGCCTTCAGTCTGGTGCTTAAGAACACTTTCTATAATTATGTGCAGGGCTGGGGATTTAGCTCAAGTGGTACCGCACAATCTTGGAGGCACAAGGGCCTGAGTTCAATCCCCGGTACCACCAAAAAAAAAAAGTGTGTACAATTTTTTCCATCCAGTATCCGCCTCTCCAAGACACTCCAAGTGAACTCAGAAGCCAGTGCTTTTCCTGGGCATGGTGATACCCACGAGGAAGCCCAGCCCTCTGGGAGGCTGAGGCAGGACTGGGACTCTGTGAGTGCAGCCTGAGCAACTTTGGGAGTTAGTGAGACCCAGGCTCAAGATAAAAAATAAAAAGGGCTCAGGATGTAGCTCCATGCAGAGGCCCCAGTAGTGAAGGAAACAACAGCTCTGTGAGCTAGCGAACTGTCAGCGCCAAGTCTCTCCTGGCCCACGGCGTCCGCTGCAGCAGCGTAGAGGAGACACCATGCTCGAGGAAGTAGTAATGACTGTTTGTCACAAGCAAAAACTAAGAGGGGCGTTGAGTCTGAGTGGTCACTGCGTGTCACCGGCAGGTTCTCCAGTGCAGGTTTCGTGTGTCCTGACGCCCGAGCTGAGCTCAGTCTACCAGGGGAACTAGACTCCAGGTGGATCTGAGAGCTCGTTTGGAGGTTCTAGCAAGGGAGCTACTCGTACACCCCTGACCGAGGAAGCGGTCCTCCTCTGTTGGGGGAGGTTGTTCTCTTTGACCGAATGTGCAGCTTTGGGAGGGACGCACATGGAGCGGGGAGGGACATCCCCCCAGCAGCCAGATCAGCCAAATCAACGCTGGCGACCAGCGGTGGCAGATGTCACAGTCAGATCGCCCTCATGTCCTCCAGGTGGTTTTTTGTTTTTGTTTTTCCCTTGAGACAGGGTCTCACTTTGTAGTTCAGGCTGGCCCTGAGCTTACCATGTATCCCAGGCAAACCTCAAACCCAGCAATTGTCCTGCCTCTGCCTCCTGAGTGGTGGATGACAGGTGTGAGCTACTACACCTGGCATTGTGGTGTGTGGTACTGATTGCTGGTGGATGTGAGTCACCACGCCAGGTATTATATGTGGTTAACAGTATCAAACCAGGGACCTTGTGCTTACTAGGCAGGCGCTGGAACCACTGAGCTAAATGTCCAGCGGTCTCCAGGTGGTTTTGAGGCCGACATCACGAAGATCAGTCTGTGCTCTGTTCCTCTGTTGGTCCTTTTCTTTTTCAATATAATAAAAAGCATCTATTACATCAGCCTGCCATGACAAGGCCCTCACTGCCAACCCTAGCACTACCAGACAACAAAACAAAGCAGATTCCTCAAGAAATAAAAAAACAGATAGGGCTGGGGGTTTAGCTCAGTTGTTCTGGCATCTGTCTGGCAACCACAAGGTCCCGAGTTCAATCCCCAGTATCATACATCACAGTGCTGGGCATGGTGGCTCACGGTTATAATCCCAGCACTCCAGGAGGCAGAGGCAGGAGGATTGCTGAGTTCGAGGTTTGCCTGGGCTACACAGTGAGCTCAGAGCCAGCCTGAACTACAACGTGAGACCCTGTCTCAAAAAAAAAAAAAAAAAAAAAACCACAGATGAAATAAAAACACATTTCTGGGCCAGAGATTTAGCTCAGTGGTTCCGGTGCCTGCTTTGCAAGCACAAGGTCCTGAGTTCAATCCCCGGTAACCACATACGATGCTGAGCATGGTAACTCACGCCCACCAGCAATCAATACCACATACCACAGTGCCAAGCATGGTGGCTCACGCCTGTAATCCCAGCACTCGGGAGGCAGAGACAGGAGGATTGCTGAGTTCGAGGCTTGCCTGGGCTACATAGTGAACTCAGGGCCAGCTGAACTGCAAAGCGAGACCCTGTGTCAAAAAAACAAAAACAAAAACAGAAAAACACATTTCTGTTCCTACATTAAATAAGCAATTTTGTGTGTTTAAATAATCTCTCAGTCAGGCTTTAATTTCTTCTGGTCCTAAATAAAAGTAGTGTTCAGTAGTCTTGGGGTGCTGAGTACTGTCCTAACTACTGGGGTATCAGCGAGAGAAAAGAGAAGGCCAGAGATCACTTTTCTCCCACCCTGTTGATGTTAATCAAGACAAAAACCACACAGCCTCTGGGCATATTTCTGAATCTCTGAAATAACACCTGTGTGATGTCTCATTCCCTTCCACTTTCACACTGAATCACTGTGAAACTGAGTTTCCCAGTATTGTATGTGTTTTTTCTTTTTAGTTTTTTGTGGGTTTTTTTGGTGCTCCTGAGAAATGACTTTCCCGGCTTTGCGCTGAGTTGCACTCCCAGCCCCTTATTTATTTTTATTTTGAGATATGGTCCACAAAGTTGCTAAATTGCACAGTCTAGGCTTGGACTCTGGATTGTCCTGCCTCAGCCTCCCAGCGTGACCGGATTGCATGCCCAGGCCAGTCTGCATAATGCAATTCTGCTGTGTGTGTCTACGGAGCACCGCAACATTCTTTCCTGGCCGCAGGGAGTTGTAGAGCCGGTTGGGAGGTTCGCTCCCTGCCCAGCCCTCCGGGCCTCCCCTGTGGAAGGGATCTCTGGGGCACCTTTGGCCTTCTGGTTGGAATGCTTATCTTCCAGCAGCGGGAGAAGTTCCTCTGAAACACCGTAGCGGGGCGTAGTGGTACACACCTGTAATCCCCACACTGGGGAGGCTGAGGCAGGAGGATCACAGTGAATTCAAGGCTAGCCTCAGCTAAGAACAAAATTATGCTGTTTTCTGGACTTCCTTCAAAGGTTTTATGCAGCTGGAACTATCATGGGGAGAAAGGGGTACAGTCTGAGCCCCCAGTTCTTGCCAGAGAGAAGGGGAAGTGACAATCGCAAGGGGAAGGGTGAAGACGAGGTCCTCTGCTGGCCTCACTGCCCCCACGGAGTTCGCTCTCAAGCCTTCTCTGCCCCCCTCTCTGCAGCTGGAAAGGTCTTTCAGGTTCACGCGGGAGGCTGAGGACCAGCTCAAGGCCATTCCACAGTTCTGTTTCCCGGACGCCAAGGACTGGGCGCCTGTCCAGCAGTTCACCAGGTACAGCCGCCTCCCGCCCTCCCCAGCACCCGAGGCGAGCATGGAGAGGTCAGGGAGGGCAGACGCCCGCCGGAAGGGAACCTGCCACGACAGCTCCAGGGGGCCCTTGACACCTTGGTGAAACTTCTCAGAGCTGGCTGGGCATGGTAGCTCAGTCTATAATCCCAGTGCTTGGGAGGCTGAGGCAGGAGGGTCACTGCAAATTGGAGGCCAGCCTGGGCTACCTCATGAGTTCAAGGCCAGCCTGAATTACACAGCAAGATCCTGTCTAAAAAAAAAAAAAAAAGGCCAGGCATGGTGGCTCGCACCTGTCATCCCAGCACTCGGGAGGCAGAGACAAGAGGATTGCTGAGTTCAAGGCTTGCCTGGGCTACAGAGTGAGCTCAGGGCCAGCCTGAACTACAAAGTGAGACCCTGTCTCAAAAAAAAAAAAAAAAAAAAAAAAACTTCTTGATCCCACACCGAGAGGCTGAGGCAGGATGGTCTCAAATTCAAGCCCAGCCAGGGCAATTTACTAGTTTAGTGAAACCCTCTTTCAAAGTAAACAGCAACAAAAGGGCTAGAGATGTTGCTCAGTGTGAAGCCCCTAGATTCAGTCCCTAGAACCGCAGCATAAAGCAGAGGCCTCTGAGAGGAGGGGTGCCTCGCTGAGCAAGCGCATGGGTCTCCCCGAGCCTCGGGAAGGTGATGCCAGCCTCCCGGGAAGACGTCACACCATCACCATCCTGGCGCTGCTGAAGTGTTGCGGTGCCTCCGAGCCGGCGTGTGGTTGGACCCAGTCTCCTCCTCGGCTTTGTG
>PVIC010010628.1:0-43023 GCA_004025085.1 Thryonomys swinderianus
TTTTTTTTGCTTTTTGGAGACAGGGTCTCGCTTTGTAGTTCAGGCTGGCCCTGAGCTCACTATGGTGCCCAGGCAAGCCGCCGCGAACTCAGCAATCCTCCTGTCTCTGCCTCCCGAGTGCTGGGATTACAGGCATGAGCCACCACGCCCAGCATTATATGTGGTAACCGGGGATCGAACTCAGGTCCTTGCGCTTGCAAGACAGGCGCCGGAACCACTGAGCTAACCCTCCGGCCCGCCCCTTTTATTTTATCCAAAGTACGGGAACATGACTGGGTCAAACCAATCCTTATATTGTACTGCTTTAGTAATCATCTGCCCTTAACCCCAGCACCACACCCTCTAGATCCAGCCACCTATGACCTCATGAGGCTTTGGGGTGACATCTAGACACAAATCCTAACACCCTCCAGGAAGGTGGCCTGTCCGGGGAAGTGAGGTTTGTTGTTCCGTGGACTGTGCCCCTTTTCTCATTGCCGAAGACCCATAGCCTCCAGAAAAATGTTTGTGATGGACTCGTACTGGCTGTTGGTTTAATCTAAACTTCTCTAATCTTTGCCAGCTGTGAAACCCAGATGATCCAGTAATCAAATTATTGCAATCCTTTGAAGTTAAAAGGTACTGAATTTAAAAAGAAATTAAAGTGAAGAAAACTAAATACTCAGTTATCAAGTTGAGCGTGGCTTGCTAACTTCTGCATGTAATCCCAGCACTTTGGGAGACAGAGGCGGAGGGATCACAAGTTTGAGCCCAGCCTGGGTTAGTTAGCCCCTCAGCAAAGCCTGTCTGAAATATGTTTTAAAAAGTAAATGACTGAAGAAGGGCGGGCTTTTAGCTCAGCACAAAAGCTCTGGTTTTAATCCTTATTGTAGGAGAATTTAAAAGCACATATAACATCTACGTAATATATGTATATAGAAGATTTTTCATTATTTATAATATATTTAATTCTTACAAACATAGCCAACAGGTGGGGATAAATAAACTATTTTGATAAAAGAACATAATACACAGCCAGAATTCAAAATTTCTGAGTTTTATCTGACACTGCAAGTCATGCTATTATAATAAAAAGATTTTAAATGTCAGCACTCAGTTTCTTCCCCTCTCAGAATTTTAATAACAAAAAATAATGCTATTTTCCGCAGCTGTTATCAAATTATATTGAATATTTAAACAAAATTTCCAATAAATAATACAAATCAAAGGCTATTACTTTAATGAGTAAGTGACATAAGTAGGTTTTATTCAATCACAAATGAATATATCTCTTCCTAATGAATCGTGTCTATATTTTCGTGTGTCTTTTGTTTTACAGTTTTTACTGGGCTCATAAGCACTAATTTTATTAACTCCAAACCTAATTTTTAAATAAAAACCAGATAGTCTTCTTCAACTTCTCGAAATGTCCCATTTGTTATTTCTAGACACTAACACTTTACCCGAACACACCCAGCTCTCTACGGTAAAATTCTCCACAGTGCACGCTGGTCCCTCGGAACCCTCTGCGCACTGCCCTGACATTCATCTCCTGACTTCCCAGCTACTTTTTCCCCTTGCAAATTTGTCTCCTTTGCCTTTTCTTCATCCCCAGGGATTTCTTCAGAGGTTGCTCGGGTCGCTGTCTCTCAGGTCCAGTCTTGCACGTCACCTCAAGCGCCAGACATCTGTGTGGCTTCCTTTTGTCTGAGTTTCTCTGGATCACGGGAGGTCGTGGCTTCTCAGCTTGTCCCTCTGTCCGCTGTCACCCTGAGCCTCCTGCTGCGCCTCCGCCCTAGAGAGCCTTCATCTCCCGCGTTCCGCCCGCCTCACAAGAAGCGTTTCTCTCCTCGGGTCTTAATTGGTCCTCACTTATTTTCTCCAGATCTTTGGGAACAAAGACACCACGCTCTATTTTGAGCATTTGTACAGGATATATAATGTCTAGGTTTCACAAGTGCTGGATGGTTCATTGCTTAACTTCTAGCTCTGCGCATGCACATAGCAGTCACTTGTAACTATTGAAAAGTAAGGATTCCAAATTTGCACATACATATTTGATATTTGATAGATATAAAGTTACTCAAAATTAAGAAGCCATAAATAGTGGGTCGACTGAGCCATAAAAATGAGCTCTTTGCAGCTGTTTTGTGTAGCAGTGAAGCCCTGTGGGAGAGGGATACCGAATGCTCCATACTTGGTCAGGGCAGAGCAAGAGTGGGTAATCAAATGGACCATAACACACCCATTCTAAGATGATAAAATATATAAGAAATTATTATACAGCATTACTTAAATGTTATAGTTAAATTATTTATCATCCCCTTTATAGAGATGTAAAATCCCTTTTGATGACCAAGCCTGATCCTGGTCTCTGTCCCACAAGACAGATCTGTTTGTACAGTCTGTTCTCCTGAATGTCACATGCAAACTTGCAGAAAAAAAGCAATTTATTTTCTATTGAAACAGACAACTATTAGTACAGAAGAAGAAAGGATACATTAGAAAGTAGGCTGCACAACTGAATGTTGTATGTGTTAATAAAAATGTTTTAAAAATTTAAATGTACTGCTGGAAAAATTTAAAGGTTGGGAATATAGATCAAATATTGAGTGCCTACTATGCATAAGGGCCTGGGATAAATCCCTAAAATCACCAAAAAAAGTACAAAATAGATGTGATATTTATAGATAGCTTAATATTGTACAAGTACCTGCACACTAACAAACAAGAAATAAAGCAATGCCATTTCATTTACTTAGATGTGTTAATGTGAATAGCGACTGTTCAGTCATTCCGGAAGAATTTTACAGTAGTTGAACTAATTAGATTCTGAAATGATGCCAATGTTACTGATTAAGAATCTGAGCAATATAAAATTCTAACTAACTTGTTTTTGAGGTTCTATCACAAACCCAAGACCAATTTACTATTGACATTAGCTACCACAGTGTGTCATCTTGAACACATTTGAATCTTAGTACTTCTTCATTCATACCAATTTTCAGGCTCTAGATAGATAAATACGTAGAAAGACACAGACAAATAGACATAGATTACAACAATGCCTTTGAAATCTATTCTTATAATACTCTATTATATAAATGAAGAAATTAAAAACAAAAGAAGCAAATTTCTTTAGCTGTGCTAATAAGATGGAGTTATTATGTGAACCAAGACAATCATTTTGCTCTTAAGTACTGTAAACAGTGTCTCATGAAAAGAAACACGCACAAGAAAATATAGTAACACTGCCATGTTCATATGTTTATTCCTTCTCTATAATTACATTTTCTCATTTATTAGTCTTCCTTTTTCTATATGTTAATTAATTCTCAAGTATGCTTTGAATTATTGACACCATAATTGTATGTATCTCCGAGGCAATGTGATAATTGAATACAAGTTATAAAGAGCATGGTCAAATCAAGATTATTAGTTTTTTCCTTCTCCAAGATTTGTCATTATTTTAAGGTGGGAAACTTCCCACTCCTTTCCTTTAGTTTCTTTTTGTTGTTGTTGTTGTTACTTTGTTTTGTTTTGTTTTTGAGACAGGGTCTCACTTTGTAGTTCAGGCTGGCCCTGAGCTCACTATGTAGCCCAGGAAAGCCTCAAACTGAGCAATCCTCCTGTCTCTGCCTCCTGAGTGTTGGGATTACAAACATAAACCACTACACCGAGCATTGTGGGGTGTGGTACAGATTGCTGGTGGGTGTGAGTCACCACACCCAAGATCATATCATTGTATGTGGTTACCAGGATCAAACCAGGGACCTTGTGGTTGCTTAGGCAGGTGGCAGAAACACTAAGCTAAATCTCTCGCCCTGATTTTGACTTTTTTAGCATTAGTTGTATATCATCATTAGCTCTTTAGTGACATGTTTATACTCAAAATGTTACTGGCAACATGATTTCAGAAAGTGAATTGTTAATCCTTCCAAAGTTATTAGTAAGTAAGCATCACAAATATTCGGGAATCTAAATTTCTAGATTTATATTTCTTGGAGTCAGATCTTAAGCCCTTAATTTATTTGCTATTGGCACACTGAAGATTTTAATTATTTTTTACCTCGATATACAAATGATTATAATGCAATAATAATATTTCCAAATATATAGATTTGTCATGAAGATATTAAAATACGTTAAAGTACTTTTGAGTGTTACTGATGCAAAATTTTAGTTGATGAAATTTCCTGTGTTGATATTATCATTGTTACTATTATCATTGATTATATGTCTGCATGAGCTGCACTGAACAGTTGGCCACTAACTGAAACTCGATACCAACACAGAGCCCTGGGCTGTCGGGTGCTTTTCGTCAGAACACTAAACTGGTAATAAATATTTTATTTCTTTATGGCTTACCTTTCTATTTTTAAATTACAGTACTCACTTTTGAGGACATCTGGATCTCTGTACACATGTCGTCTTGTCAGGGACGTGTCGGTTACATTTTGGGTTCTTAGCTCGTAATCATAACCTCCCTGCAAAGACAAGTACACTCTCTTCCTGGGCCTCATCCGAAACTCATGCCCTTTCTTGAGCAACTTCTTTCCACTTCATGAACTTTTCACATTCTGTTACCTAGTTTTGCAACTTACTATTTTTAATATTTTAGCAACTTATTTTAGAAACTCTGAGTTTCCAGTAGTCTGTGTTTTAATCTTAAACTCTAATGTTTTAACCTCATATTAATATTAAAATTTATACTTAAATATCTTTTCTGGATGAGACTGACAGTTTATCAAATCCTAAGGTGCTTAAACTGAGATGAAAGGCCTGCTTCATGCCAAATATGTTATCTTTCATGTCCCAATCAAAGGCTTTTACTTATGTGGATGATGTTTCTCCCATCGAACATGCACTCATCAGATGTTTTCTAGGGAAAATTAAGATTTTTGTACTAGCATATTTCCAAGAAGGATATAGGAAAGCAATGGCAAATAGTGCATGACTTGTTGGTTATAGTTTTGCACTTCAACAGTTTGTGAAAAAAATGAGAATCAAGATACATCAAGTACAGGTACAAATTCTCAATGTTGAATGTGATCATAATGTATACCTAAATTGTACCAATAAACTGAAAATAAAAGGTATGAAAAATAAAAGAGTTTGTGAAGGAAATCATTGGAAAAGATACTGTTCAAGGTTTTCCAACCATTTCTTTTAGTGATATTTACTGCCCCCTACTGATTTACCCTAGAAAGACTATTTATTTCCTTCGGAAATTTACAGAAAATGCCTTTGAATAATGAAGGGCAAAAAACAGTCATTAAGATTTGAAGTTGTTTGTATCTTTCTCTTCTCCTGTCTATGTATGAAGCATATTATTTCCAAATGTAAGCTCTGCACTGCTTTATTCAAACCTCTTTTTGTGTTTCTTAAGTGATTTTCTAGTATTCTCCCTTTGACCCAAAAGACCAGTTTATATTGTAAACCCAGAGTTACTGATAACATAATTAGAGAACATTACCTGAAGTGTTAAAAGCTTAATGTTCTAGGGCAGTTGACCAAGATTTATCCACTTAATCAGGAATATATTTTCACTGCTAGTCAGGCTTCTATAGTGTTTTAGTTTTTCTAGTCTTTGAGACAATATAACTTCTTGTTAATGAATAAATCACATGTACATAAAAAGCACACATTCATCTAAGTAAAAACACACTTAAACTTGTGTTTCTTAATAAGTAATCTAGGATTTATTTTTTATTTAAAATTACACAAAATAATGAATGAAAAATCCTTTTTGATCATTTATTTCCCAGTAATTTGAGCAGATTGTGAAAAAATTTAACATAGCTTTTTGTAATTTATTTGAAAGTTATTGAATAATCTCCCAATACTCACCAATGTGTAAAATGGACTATTTTAACTACACTGAAGAGTTGGTATTAAAAATAAAATATCAAATTTAGGTCACAAGACTACATTAAAGGAGGCAGAGTGTTCTAACAAATTACTGCTGAGTCTTGCCATAATTAGAGTCTAAGAGGAATCTATGTAGAAAATGATATTCTAAAAAAACTTCTAGGAACCAGCAACTAGTTTAAAGCAGAGAACATAAATTCTTTCCTTATCCTGAATGACTAAATACATGAACTGGGTGTGTTTCATAAGCTAAGTGAAATAATCTAAGTTATTGAGGCTCTTTTAGATATTTGTGTTTGTCAAACCATTGTTTTTTCACATGGAAAAAATGCATGAATGCTGTAAAAAATTAAAACAGTCTGCATCAGAAAAATATAATATTAGACTAACTTGAAAATACAATAATCGTTTTCACTTTTACTTCTCATTTTCAAAGAATAAGTATTTTTATGAATTGCAAATTTTATTAAAATGTAGCTAAAGATTAGCAAGTAAAACATCCTCAAATTTTACATATGAAATGAATTTTAAGTAAGTAGCTGATAATTATATCATATACAGGCAAAGGATTGTCAAGAATCTTAAAGGAATAACAAGGGGCTGAATAAATTTAATTTTACAATTACTATTTATTAGTAGTAATTTGTTTTTCTTTGGAGAAGACAATTATGTTGATAAGTCTAAGACAACTATTAGAAACATGTATTTTAATTCTATCCTATTTAACATTTTTCAGTTTAATTTTACTCACAAAAATGAAAGAAGTTGTACCGATGAACATTCCACGCTCTTGACTCAATAGCATTTCTTGAATCCACGCGTTATTTTTGGATTATCTGCTCAGAAAAATAAGAAAGGATTTCAGCGTTGGGCCATTTCATCATCTACCTACAATGAGAGTTTCTCAGGTGGAACTAATTGTTCCCCTCAAATATTGGTTAAACAATGTGTGTGTGTGTGGGGGGGGGTGTTGAACACTTCCAAGATACTCAGGTAGGTCTGGATGTCTTCTGTCTAGACTTTGAGTACTTCAAATCATTGCAGTATTTCCCCGAGTGCAGGGAAATCTGTGGGTGCTTACTTAGTTGCTGTTCTCTCCCGAAGACATGGATAGTTTTACATCTCCAACCTGAAAGCAATCAATGGATTTCTTAAAATTAGTTTCACATTTTTACTGATGTTTTTCAGAGTATGAAAAACGACATGCTGGATACTCGTGAGTGGCAATTTGCACACAACTCTCAGTAAAGATGTTAACTGTGGGCTGGGGATTTAGCTCAAGTGGAACCACACCTACCTTGGAAGCACAAGGACCTGAGTTCAATCCCTGGTACCGGTGAGGGGGGGGAAGGAAAGAAAAAGTTGTCAACTGCTCAAGAGAGCAGTGAAGCTGTTCTCCTGAAATTTAAGGTAAGATGCATCATTCTCACTGCAATCCATGGAATTTACTCAATAGAATATTAAAGAATCCATTTGAAACACTGATTTAGAAAGTAGGAACACTGACTTCTAATATTTTCATGATTCCTAAAAGTGATAGAATCTTGATACATCACTCAATCTTCTAATCTATAGTTTTCTTCTTGTGATGACAGTCACTTCTAGGTATGTATTTTAATTAATATTAGTAAGCATTTTTCAATGATGTAGTCCACTTTCCTTCATCTAAGCAACAAAATCTCAAGAAACGTATTTATTCCTCCAAACCACCCTGAAAGAAGCACTATACTCATTTTACAAAGGAGAAAGCTGAAGTACACAACAAATGATAGGTTTGTCAAATCCATACAGACGGTTAAGGATGGGACTAGGTCTCTTTATTCAAAACAATAGCAAACAGCACTGTCAGTCACAAATGGATCCCTCTGAGAGACTTTTATGGTAAAAGACATCTTACTATTAAAAAAACCCTCAAATTAAAAAATGTATAGAGGATTCACTAACATTGCTCTTCTGCACATTGCAGCAGTTATTTTCTAAATTAAATAAAGAATGATAGATAGATGGATAGATAGGTGATTGATAGACAGGCAGATAAACAGATGTAGTCAGGGCAGGGGATTAGCCGGGTTACCTTGGAGAAAGAGAAACAATAAAATGGGAAACGGCTTATGTGGTCGTGGGGCAGGGGGCTGAGAAGTCCTTCCACGTGTGGTCTATACCGCAGCAGGATCAGGAAAGTAGATGCAAATACAGTTCAGCTTGTGTCTGATTCTCAAGCCTGTGAAACGGGGAGGGAGAGAGTGAAGGCCAGGCGCTGGGATCCAGCTCCGAGCCTGAAGACCCTCCAAGCAGGAGATGATGCGTGGGACCGCTCCATGTGAGACGAAGCGCATCTGCTTTTCCTCTGCCTTCAGCTGGAACCCGCCGGACTGGCTGGCGGCCCCCTTTGTGGGTGGGTACGACCTAGCCATGATTCCGCCTGTCCAGACTCCAGTCTCTCCCAGCACCACCTGGACAGACCTGTCAGAAGTGCTCGCCACTGACCCGGGCATCGTGTTGTCTAGCCAAGCTGACATGTAAGCGTTGGTATCAGATAAAAAAAGATGATGACGTATTGATAGATGATTGATCGATTTACACCATGTACCTATGCTTGAGTAACCATACTATGTAAGTTCAGGAAATGAGTCATAAGCATATTAACAGAATAAATTACACATACTAATTTACACAATGATAATTCAACAGAATTCTAACAACATAGTCAATGCGCTCAAATAAAACGTTTTTGGGTTATTGGACATATTACATGGTTGGAATTGATCAGTATGGAATATCTTAAAATAGATCCATTGTGGTTTTCAGAGGCTGAAGTTAGGACGCAACATTTATTCTGCACATATGGGCTTGCTGTCTCATTTCACATGATTTCTCACTATTTAAATTATTTGTGGCATTTAGTGGATTTTCACTTAACGGTAGAATCTCATTAGGCTTAATTGCAATGAACCTGAAATTCCAACTTTTAAAATAGACTTTTCTCTGTCCTCTTGACTAATCTTCTCTGAATTTCCACTTCATTTGCAGCTCTCTTCTTGGCCACCAAGGATCTCCAAAATGAAGTCCAGTTCATTATATGCCTCATTATCAATATTACCATAGAACTATTATTGTCATTTACTCCAATGACCTTTGATGTATTCAATTCGGCCTTATTCAGGAGAATGGAGGAAATACTTCAGCCAGATTATTTGGACCCGTTTTCAAAGCACAGACTGATTTACTCTGAGACAATAAATCTGAAGGTAATACAGGGAAGGAAGCCTAAATCCCAACCTACTGTCTGCCTGAAGCGTGAGTTTCTGTTCTTTAAGAATAATGAATTTCAGGGTGATGGGGGTTAAGAGTAGGAAAATGTCATTGAGAAAGAAAGCTCTGCCTAAGGGGACAGATGGAGGATCTGAAAGTGGGAGACCCAGTCACCTCACTTCCCAGGGGATTTTGTGGAGCGGAGCCAGATGTGGGTTCAAAGTGGGGGCTGCCAATAAGATTCAAAAAGTGGACAAACTGTGATCAACCAGTAAAAGTGATATTGACTGAAGGGGAAGCCAATGAGGCAAAATTATGTAACAACCATGTGAGGATTTTCAGTCAAGAGTCTTTTTCTAGGAAGGGTCAAGGTCCTGGACCTTCACCCCAAGAAAGATATTGAGGTCTATCAATCTCTCCTTTTCCAGAAGGGGTAGTTTTCTCCTTTGATCATGGCGACTCTCCATGAAGGTGCCTCCTCGACTGTCCTCCATTTTGGCTCCTTTCTTGTGAGCTTTTCATGGGCCGACTCTGTCTAACTGCCCACCAGGTGTCTAACTAGCTTACCTACCTATAAATATTAAGAAAGACCTGTATAGAACTTAGAAAGTTAGTCATCCTCCCTTTGTCTCCAGTTGTACTAAAAAATTTTAAATAGTTTCGGGCCAGAGGGTTAGCTCAGTGGTTCCAGCGCCTGCCTCACAAACGCAAGACCCTGAGTTCGATCCCCAGTAACCACATGCAATGCTGGGCATGGTGACTCATGCCCACCTGCAATCAGTACCACACACCACAGGGCTGGGCGTGGTGGCTCACGCCTGTCATCCCAGCACTCGGGAGGCAGAAGCAGGAGGATTGCTGAGTTCGAGGCTTTCCTGGGCTACATAGTGAATTCAGAGCCAGCCTGAACTGCAAAGCGAGACCCTGTCTCAAAAAAAAAAAAAAGAATTTAAATAGTTTCACAGTTTTGTTTGTTGTTTTGTTAGGTTTGTTTTTGCATATAAAATAGAGATTAAATATCAAGAGTCTATGGATTTGAACTCAAAAGTCCTCGGGTATGTATTCATGTTTTAAGTTTGCAAACAACACTCTTTCTTTTTTAAATATATTTTTCAGTTTTTATAATTTGAAAATAGCCGAGGAAAATATTTCAGAGCCCCACCACATAATTTTTTTAAATTGCATCATCAGTGGAAATTAAAATGCTAACTGTGGATAAAAGGTTTTTTGTTTCTTCTTTATTACTTATATCAACAAGTTGCTGACTTGATGAAAATACAGAAAAATAGTTTGGGATAAAAAAGTATATAACTCATGGCACCAAATATCTTATTAATACATCTTTTTAAAAATATATTTAAAATGTAAATCATTATCATGATAATTTTGCAATTTTCATAACTTTATTTGCAAATATATATATACTATGATTTAGATTCTCAAAGGGTTCAGAACTTAATTCTGTATTAATTATAATGACACATTTATGAATTTTTAAATTTAAAAAATTCTTTTAAATCACTTTTCCAGCTAAAAATAAATATAATTCAGCATCTTGCTACAGAATTATTTATTCACTGGCATACTTTGTATTTATACAACAGACAGAACCCTTAAAATATAGCATGAAGTAAATTTTGAATACTGAAGAAAGCATTAACAATTTTAAAAGCACGTTTTAACATTTTAGTATCATAATTTACGCTATTCGACTTACATACAGATGAATAGGAGTTTAGCATTATCTTCAACCTGAATAATTTAGCTACTTTTTTTTCAAATAATAAGCTCCCAGCTTATATCTTCTATAGCATTTGATTTAGAAACTTGCAACTGTAATCCTCTGATCCTTTGAAATGTAAACATTTTATACCCAAGAATGTTTCCAGGAAGTACCTGGACTTACCTCCTTGAAATACAATCCTGAGAAAGAGGAAATCTGTCTGCGTTGTTCCTGTGGAGGCAGCACAGGGTACGGGTAGCACTGTGCAGTGAACGTTGAGAACCAAACACAGTAGCAAACCTTCCCTGTCTTCCAGCCCTTTTCCATTAACTCACCTTAAAGTGAAAAACAAAAACAAACAAACAAAAAAAACTTCCTGCCCTTGTTTCAGTGGAATTACCAGGCTTCACCCCAATTGTAGTAGTTTTTTTTTTAATCTTTAACAAGTGTCCAGTGCAATTTCTCTTTGGCAGAAATAATTAACCTGCAACTTTTACTGCATATTCATGTTGCATAAAAATATCACAGCATTCCTTAAAATACACTTCTCTATATATTCATATTCATCTCAAAAACACTTTGATTATAAATTTCAGGAGCTAAACATTAAGCTATTTCTGATTACATCAAAGCCCTAAGATGTGTATATAACTCTCTTCACAGTTTCTCTCTGTTGTCTCTTATGTATTTGGTAAACCCCATAAGGTGTCATGAGGAAAAAAAAAAAATTACAATCACATCCAAAACGCTCCCTGTGCTCCTCCAACCTTGCTTTTTAAAAAGACTGTTTATTTCAGATTTGCTGTTCTAGCAGAACACGTTTCTCATGTGTTTTACACTCTGTTTCTGACTTCACAATAGGGAGCAGCTTCTTAGTGGGTGGAGAACCGGGATCCAGACGTGACTGAGCCAAACCGTGTGTGTGCCCACGGTAACGTCAGCTCTTTCCCAGGCTGGAGCATATTGCGTCCGATGGCTGGGAAGGCCCGGACTGGGACTGCAAGGAGAAACAACTGAGGAAGGACGGCACACGCTGCTGGCTTCCCTGGGTCTGATTTTTTTTTTTTTTTTTTTTTTGAGACAGGGTCTCGCTTTGTAGTTCAGGCTGGCCCTGAGCTCACTATGTAGCCCAGGCAAGCCTCAAACTCAGCAATCCTCCTGTCTCTGCCTCCCGAGTTCTGGGTCTGAATTTTATCTCTGTCCCTAATTTGTTGTTAGGCAACATGCTGCTGTTTCCTCCCTTTGCGTATTTCACTATTCTTTCTCTAGTCTGATATAGAAATAGTAATATTCCACCACACGCTGTCGAAAGATGTTATTTCCAAATCCTCTTTTGGAGTCAACTACCGAAACAAAGCAGCCTTTTGAGAGGTTTACAGCTACAACAAATAGTAAAACAGATTGCTTAGGTAAAAAGATAAAGATGTTGTGCATAAGTGATGCTACTGCCCAATATTTGAAAAATCTCCTCTTTAATATTGTTTTACTAAAATATCAATTAAGTTAGGTTATTTGACAAATACTATAGAAAAAGACCATACGACTAAAACACCTTTGAGACTAAGCAATGACAAAATTCCTAAATCTTCTACAGATGCTTACAGGAAAGAATCGATGCAAACAAACTGCTAAAAGGAATATACAGGCACAGGATCTAACAACATCAGAAAGTGTCAACTAAGAAAGGGCAGAGAAAATGAGAGATCAGGAATAAATCAAGCTTAAATGTCACACACAGTCTCTTACATGAGAAAACCAAAGTATAAATAATTTCTTAAAAAATGAAATAATATAATAGGAAAAATGGAGATGGATATTTTATAAATAGGAAGGAGGCAAGAGATGGAAGGAGAGGGACAGTGGACATAAAATAATTAAAATGTTTCACATATGAATTTCAACTACCTACAATGAATACATCCCTTGTGGATAGGAAATGTATTCTAATTTTGAAAAAGGAATTAATTCTTGAAAGAGTTGAAATGTAAAATAAGTAAAAATCAGGTGAAAGAACAGGAAGTAGGACACTTAGAGTCAGCAGATGATGCATATCAAACAATGTAGAGATGAGCACCGGTCAAGGCACAGTTTAATGAGTTTCACAAATGGAATTTTCAAGTGGAACAAACATGCATGTGCTAACTGGAAGCTGCTGAGAAATGCAACATCTTAGGCCGAACTCAGAACCTGTTGGCTCCAGAACTCTTGTGTGAGGGGCCCCAGGAGCCTGTGGTTTAACAAACCCTCCTTGTGCAAAAGCTGAGCAACCTCAATCACAGACTTTCTCTGTCGCTGGACCAAGGTCATTTGCATGACAAGGGAGGAACAGGCTCAAATTTTGCAGGTTCCACTGATGAAATTCTTGTGGCCCTGGTGAATTTCTTCCCTTTTGGTGCCTCATAACTTTCCCTGTTAGAATGTTTAGAGATCAGGAAGTTTAATTATATTTATCTTATGGTGAATATTTCATACTGAAGTATTAATAGCAATTTTTAATTACAGAAACAAATGAGCACCCACCTGTAACTCAGTGTTACCAGGTAGCCAAAATGTGAAGGCTGCATCAATAGAACTGAGGACATATTTGTCAGAAAAGGCGTTTCAATGAAAAAATGGTGTAGATAAATATAAAGAATTTCAGTTTAGTACAATAAAACCAATAGTAATTGCTTTGGAATTCAGCTGAAATAAACTCTTAAAATATTGAGTCTAACTTAATGGAAAATTTGACTTTTATGTAGCATCTCAACTAAAAGGAAAATATGTATAGTAAAAGGATGGGAGTGATATGTTTTCTACAGTTTTATGGTTAAAAAAATACTGTGCAGAAAACAGAAACTGGGAGAAAGACTATAGCTGAATAAAATATTTGCTTTGATTATGACAAGTTCATGTTAAAACACATATTTTTAGTGTTTATTTCCAAGTGACCTCCTGACGTTGTATGTCTGAAGGTAAAATGATCCTAACTATAGCATCTTGATTTCTCTTAAGGCTTTCACTGATAATCTCTTTTTCCTACTTTAATTTTTTTCTAACTCTAATGCCTACTATTATCTTTAAGATTATTCTCATTTGATTCACTATATTAGACAGAAAACTCAATTCTTCTGGTTGTGCAATCTTTAGTAAAAATAAATCCAGACTTGGTCAACACAGCAGCGAAGACTACTATGGAGAAATAAAATATAATTCATAAAAGAACTTGCTCTATTTCCAAGAAATAAGGGAGAACTTTATTGAAACTATTTACACAGCCTGAAGGAACAGAGGAAGATAGAAGGAGAAGAACAACCCTACACTGTAGTGTCCTGGAGATGAAGCAGAGCTTAGTACTAGAACCCAAAGCAGTTTGGTACATGTAGAGTGTGAGGAAAGAGCCAATGGGAGAGAATCGTAAAGTTGAGCCATGGAAATGGGAAAGGAACTCGCCTGAAGTGCCACAGAATTCGCATGTAGACTTTAAAGGAAGAAAATAATGGTGGAGTCAGTCTGGGGATAAATTAGAAGTAGGAATTTGTAATCCAGAGTGAAGACAGCACTTCAGGGACCCTTGGCACTCATGGTATCAATATGCAATAGAGATTATCTCCGGGGTTTTATTTGGTTAAAAACATGATGCAATCATTTTAATAAATATAGCAAAAGAGTTGACAAAATTCAAGCTTCATTATGATGAGAGATCATCTATAGCTGGCAGACGTGTGGTATGCATGTCTGCATTTCCAGACTAAGGAGGCTGAGGCAGGCAGATTGTCAAGAGTTTGAGGCCTACTTGTGGTACATAAGAAGACCTTGTCTCAAAAACGAACAAGGAAGGGCCGGAGATTTAGCTCAGTGGTTCCGGCACCTGCCTCGCAAGCACAAGGTCCTGAGTTCTATCCTGGTAACCACATACAAAAATGCTGGGTGTGGTGATTCATGCCCACCAGCAATCAGTACCACATACCACAGTGCCAGGCATGGTGGCTCACGCCTGTAATCCCAGCACTCAGGAGGCAGAGGCAGGAGGATTGCTGAGTTCCAGGTTTACCTGGGCTACATAGAGAGTTCAGGGCCAGCCTGAACTACAAAGCAAGACCCTGCCTCAAAAAAAAAACAAAAACAAAAACAAAAACCATGGGTACCTCAATTTTTGAAGAACTCCAAAGTAAAACTTTTCATTACCCAAAGAGCAAAGTTCAAAGAGAAATCTGCTTAGTGTTTCTAACTTTGCTCGACAGTTGGAGTGAAAATCCTTCTTCAGAAATCCCATTCAGACCAACAGGAGTCACCTGCCTGGTGTGCTGGGACACAGTGGGTGGCGCTTCCATCTTTGTACTCCTGTCGCCCAGACAACACACAGGGCTTTTGTTAGTGTTTCAAAACATCATCATTGCACCATTTTTTGTGCCTTCTTTATGTAAAATATCGTCACCATGGCTCCAAAGTAAGTGACGCTGGCAGTGAAGCTGAGAGGAAATCTGTGGGAAGCACAACAGAGTTAAAGAAAGAAAGCATTGCAAAATGTGATAGAGTCCTGGAAAAATAAGCCTAATTTGGGGGCCTTCACACCAGGTATTTTATTTTTCCTTTTTTTTTTTCTTATGGGAAAAAAATGCATTCAGCGTTTGAACTTCTCTGTGTTTAAATATACAGAACAAGCTAATTTCCATGACTGTGCATCAGTGATTATTTTAGAAGCACAAGCTTTACTACCAAGGATTAATTGGTTGGGTCAGCTTTGTTAACTTGGCGAGAGAAGGAATCGAATAGGTCCTGGTGTCAGTTTTCTCTTTTAACCAGTGGTAGTTATTCCGCAGCAGGTTTGCAAGTCGGGAAACAAACAGATTTTTTTTTTTTTTTTTTTTTTTTTGAGACAGGGTCTCGCTTTGTAGTTCAGGCTGGCCCTGAGCTCACTATGTAGCCCAGGCAAGCCTGGAACACAGCAATCCTCCTGCCTCTGCCTCCCGAGTGCTGGGATGACCGGTGTGAGCCACTATGCCCAGCACTGTGGTATGTGGTATTGATTGCTGGTGGGTGTGAGTCTCCACGCCCAGCATAGTATGTGGTTACCGGGAATCGAACTCAGGACCTTGCGCTTGCGAGGCAGGCACCGGAACCACTGAGCCAACCCTCTGGCCCAACAAACAGATTTTGTTCCAATTTTAGTATATGTGCTGCCGAAGCGAGCACAACAAACAGATTTTGAAGGAGGGTTGGAATTGGAAGCTGTGCCAACTTCCAACCAGCTGGCCGGGGTGGCGGGCCGGACAACGCAAGCCAAGGCAGGCTCCTTGCTGCGTGCAGGGCCCGGCACAGTCAGAGCTCTCGCCGGCCTTGAACGCCGCCGCCGTCCCCTGGATCGCGCACTGTTGACTGAACATGCAGCTTCTTGAACTAAGAGGCAGTGCCGGGAACAGTGCCGGGGAAGAGTGCTGGCGGGAACGGGGTCCTAGTGACAAAGAAACAGGACATTCTAGCAGGAACAGGTCTTGCTTTCATGGAAAAAAAAAAAAATCCCAAAGGTTATTGTTTCTATAAAAGTTGTGGGTAAAAGCCATGTTGTTGCAGACTAAAACATCGCTATGCCACCCAGGACATCTGCGTCTCAGGGCTCTGAGGTCCGCCGCGAGCAGGGCTGGGGCAGCTGCCCCTCCGACTGCTGGCTCTTCACACCGGCGCTGTGGGCTCACAGGCAGACCCGGACTTGGATCTGAAAAGCCAGGTTACAAATCTGCAGCTGGCCCAGGGCGGACTCCAGCAGCATCGCATTAGACTCCAGCATGCAAAAATGAGATAGTGTGAAGACTTCAATACAAGTATCGATCCACTCAAGTTGTGTATGTCAAAGCTGGCCATGATGGTTCCAAACCGAGTTATTAATTTAAAAGTTAAAATAATGCACATGCATACAAAGGTCTAGGTCTAGGTAAAACGTGCCCAAAGAAGATGAAAATAAAATTTGAAGTAGGATAGGGAAATAGAAGTTATGGTACAGTAATAATTTCTAGTTGCAGGAAAAGCGTGTGGCAAGGAGGATAACATGATTTGGTTTCTTTTTAAAAACCCTTTAAAATTTTCACCATGTAAGTTAATAAGAAACAGGTAAACTAAGTTTGTGATTCATTTTGAAATCACTGTGATCTCAAATGTATACAAGTACATTTGTAAAGACTGAAGACAGCCATGAATTTCACATCTACCACAAAAAGAACACATTTTCGACTCAGTTCTCAGCAATGTCCTTGTTTGTCAGAATTAAGGTCTAATCCCATTTTCCTCCTAAAGATTCATGATCTGTGTTCTTACTGAGTATCTAATATCTTTATAAAATGAAAAAGGGCAGTTTTCCCTTTATATCTGATGTTTGTGTATTAGTCAAATGCTGTTTATGTCCATAGCAGCATTTAGGTCCTTTGTAATTTTGTACTTGATTATAATTTCTAGGAATGTGATATAAATCTTTGGCTTAATAAAATTGTAGATGTATTAATGTCATTCTTTTCTGTTTCTATTATTTAAAACTGTTTATTATGTTGTAGTTCTTCCTAAACCATATCTTACATATACAGTTTATCCTTAGTGCTGGTAATAAAAAGTTTAGAATTAGGCCTGGGGATTTAGCTCAAGTGATGCTATGCCAACCTTGGACGTACAAGGGCCAGAGTTTGATCCCTGGTACTGAAAAAAAAAATAATGATTTACACACTGTCCAAATATTTTAATTTAGATTATTCAATTTACCCCTTAAAATGTTAATGTTTATATTTAATTATATTATTAAGAATTATTCTCTCTGAAGCAAAGCAAATACTTTTCTATGCTAAATGGAAAGTTTATTTTGGAAACTGCTTTTATTTACTTACATTTTTTAATACATTTATAAACAAACATTTGTGAAGTATAACATTTTGATTAAGTATACAATGTAAAATTATGTAAATTACTCATTGAAAATGTAAATGAAGGTATAAAATTATGAGTAAAAAATAAAGATTCCACATGATTTAGTTTCATTCTGTTAATAAGACTGACCAAGTCCTATGTGTTTTAAGTTTGTGGGTTCTTATGTGGTGTGAACCACTAATAAGTGAGATAAAATGTGCCAATACCATTAAACACCTGCCAGTTTTTCTTTAAACAAAGAAAAATATTTTGAATATTACACCTACTAATTTAATACATAAAATTTCCCCTTTATTTGCCACTGACCACATGCCATTTCTTAGTGTTCTTCTCTGACAGTCATATTTATATCTTTTCTTGAAATTGCAAATTTCTACCACATATCTCTCTTTGGCTTTAAGATACTCAGTATCATTCCATTTAGCCCAATTCTGTAGAACCATACAGGAGTCCAATTTTGTATTTTAACACAATCTCCTGATTAGCTACATCATAAGCATAATCTAGGACTGGAATATTTTGTCATACTAAAGTATTTGGTCTATGTTTTATAAACGTTTCTGAATTAAGATAGTTCTGAAATGATTTGCATATGCCCATTCAGTTTTAATCCAACTAATGCTTAACTTAGAATTTATATTGTAATTTAGTTTTATAGATACATTTAAATAATTCTACATAAATGCAGAATACCCTTTGACATTTTTTCATGAAAGACCCACTAGTAAATTAATATTTTGTTTATTTGTATATTTATTTATTTATTTCATTCTTTATTGGTGATATTAAAAATTGAATTCCCAAATGTTAACCAAGTGGTCTTCCACTGCCAGCCCTCATTTATTTTTCAATGTTTATATTTCCCTTATATATTCCCATTTTAATTAAGAATGTTCTCCAAAGCCAAATATTCTTCTAGGTCCTTCTGTTTTTGTTTTTATTGTTGTTGTTATTACCACTGTTTTCTTCTTTTTATCTTTGTACTTTTGTGGAGTCTTATTGCCTCTACAATTTTGATGGCAGATCTCATACTTTCTCTATTTTTCTTATTTTTAGAATCTGTTTGTCATTAATACACTAATGCATAACTTGAAGTTAAAGAATTTATCCAGCTTAAGAAAGATTCTGCTGTGGATTTTATTTTGGCCTCTCAGTTCATTTTCTGCCTGGTTTCAGGAATAAGTAGCCGCCATATCCTGGTTCTCTTATGTCTGCTCTGTGTATCTTTGACCCTCTCATTGTCCTTCCTTTAGCCAGTTGTACCACAACACTCACAGTTTTCTCCATTAGATTTATATTCTAATCCAATTCAGACACACAAAGAGAAGGGGTTTTGTTTGTTTTTTAAGACCTTTTTAAAATATCTAACATGCACTCATAAAAAGTAAACACCTTGTAAACCAATTTAAAGAATCTACACAATGAATGCAAAGACTGTGTTACAGGTATCTTGATTTTTTTATAAAAGTGTCATCAAACTACATGGTGGACACTATATGTTTAATCTTCACATGAAAACGATTATTACAGCAGAAAGCACATGGCCACTGATTCCCCCTTCAGCCCCTCCCGACTTTGAACACACGTAATCTCATTGCTCTTGCAACTCTGAAGAAATTCTGGAGTCTTCTTTCAGGAAAATCTTTATGAGGTCTAATAAAAAAATCCAGGGCCAGAGATTTAGCTCAGTAGTTTCAGTGCCTGCCTAGCAAGTGTAAGGTCCCAGGTTCAATCCCAGTAACCACATACAATGATATGATACTGGGTGTGGTGACTCATGCCCACTAGCAATCAGTACCATACACCACAGGGCTGGGCATGGTGGCTCACGCCTATTATTGCAGCACTCGGGAGGCAGAGGCAGGAAGATTTCTGAGTTTGAGGCTTGCCTGGGCTACATAGTGAGCTCAGGGCCAGCCTGAACTACAAAGCGAGACCTGTCTCAGAAAAAAAAAGCAATACATCCTACTGCCCAGGGCCATCCAGTGGGAATATAGGCCTATGAAACATTAATGATGTTTCCTCACCCAAAATGCTCTCAATAAATCCTTGAGTATAAAAATGATCAACAATTAAGGAAAGGTAAATCAATACAAAAATAATTTTCTTATTGAAATTAGGTATTAATTATTTTTACAGATATCTCATCATCTGAATTAATGTGTCAGGACATAAGAAAATGTGAATAATCTTACCGATTGCTTTCTTGCCTGCAGAGTCATCCATTTCAAAATGTATAATGAACTTTTTCTATGCAAGCTTTGTTGTTATGGTATAAATAAAAATCATTTGCCAAACTCTTCTGTATATTTTACTGTCCCGTGCCCGTTTCCTCAAAGGTCTTTGTGGGAGGGGTTTTAGAAATGCAGAATGTAACAGTGTTAACAAAGAGGGATCCATTTCATAGAGATCCGAGGTCTTTAAATTTGATTAGCATGATGTAGCTATTTAACAAGGAGTCATTTCTTTCAATTCCATGTAAAAACTTTTTCTTCTCTACTATGGTGTTTTCTCTGAGAACTTAAAGCACAAAAAATATATTTCAGTCAAGTGTACAACAACCCAAATACCCATCAAACTGGAGACTAGATAAAGAAGATGTGGTTTTCCTATAAAATGGACTATTACTATGCCTTAAAGAATGATACATTTGAGTCATTACTACTCAAATGGACGTACCTTCAGGACATACTTATAATTGAATTAAATAGGTCACAGATGTATAAATATTATATCTGTCCTGTGGCATATTAATGAGTTCTAGAATGCATGATGGTTATTTTGAACTAGAAAATATTCAGAGGGAAATGTGGTGGAGGTATGAGTGATGGGAGTAAAGGAAAAATGTGATGGTAATAAAAAATGGATCAAAACTTATGTATTTAGAGGGTCGTGGGCTGTGGGGTGGGTAGGGGAATATGAAAAACTGAGAATTAAATTGTGTCGTACTGGTACAAGGTCCCAGTATCGAGTGTGATCATGATATAATGTGTGTATATAATGTACCAATAAAGATAAAAAGGTGGATTTCCTCATTCTTTTCAATGATATCAAAGTTAAAAGGGATTAAGAGATAAGTGTGAAACATTTGGCTCAGTGTTTCAAATACAACAATCAATCAGCACCTGGAAAGTACTGTGTGAATTTCAAGTTTCCAGTTAGTACCATTCAGATTGTTTCCCTTCATACTAAGTACTAATTAAATACTAATTGCAGAAATATGCCTTGGACCAACTATACCCTGCTGGCATACAATTGTACTTCATTTAGTTTGTATTTTCTAGAACTCAGTGAATACATGCAGAGATTAGATACTCAACTTTACACAGAGAAACATTCCTCTACCTTTTGCTCTAAATTATAACCAAAACACATGTGCTGAAAGTTAATTTTAAACATAATTTTTTCTTTGACATCATTATTTTATTTACCTAGCCCTAAGATCAATGTAAATTTCATATTTTGGAAATGTAGTAATAAATCAAAATTTAAAATAATAAAATAAAAGGAAATTAATGTATTAAATTTCATTTGGAATTGATGTAGAAACATCATAAATGTATTTAACTTTTTGGTATCCACAATTTGGTTTTATTAATGAATTAGTCACCATTACATGAGTGTTTTCTAAAGGAGAATCCAAAGACTAGAACATCATGAAAGTCATGTCTTACCTAAATTCAGTATTTTAAAAATTGATCACATTAATGGGTATTTTATCTTATTATTTTAGATGAGGTTGTGCTTTATTTACTGTTGAATGTCCAATGCTTTCTTTCCAGTTGCACAAGTATTGATACAGATCTGCTGTATTTGATATTTACTTCATTTGTTTTACTCTAAAGAAAAGCCATTGTAATATGTTGTAAGGTTTTTATTCTTCAACAATACTCAAATTACTACTTATTCTCTAATGCTATAATTGCCAGTGATAACATCTACTATGTAAACTTGGCAATTTTCACTTAATTGCTTCCATGTTTATAGAAGGCATAAAAGATGATTAATACTTTGTGTACTGTGGAAAAGTCTTTGGAAATTACTTAAATAACTTTCTGTTAATACCTTGGGCCATAATCTTAATGACTTATATAACTTGCAAATGATCCAAATCATTTTTCTACAAATATTGAGCAAAATATTACTGAAAATGTTTCTCAGCCTAAGACTTTCATTTACATTTTAAGGCACTTAATAACTTCATCTAATTATGATTGTTTTGGATAAATGCATTACTGAACTTCACTTTAGTTCCTATAAAGAACATTCCTCAAATCAACTTGCTATGGGGACATATGAATGATCCTACTTTAAAACATTGGAATATAACATCTAGCTTACTAAGTTACAAATGTCATTTCTATTTTCTCTTTAATTTGCCTTATACTGAATTATAGAATGGTGTGGTATAACACAGGTATCCATGGTCAAACAGATCAGATTTAACCTCAAAGCACCAATCTTTTTAAAAGCAATTGTGAAAATAATATGATAGTAAATACGTGGAATTTAAAGTAATAATTCCAATTAAACCAGTGACTGGGGTTGTCTAGTGACACTTTTACTTGGCCTGAGAGGCCACAGGTAGATGCTCAGGTAGGAGGGATCATTACTGCGGAAAGTTGATCTGCTATAAAAACAGGAAATTAAGTGTATCAGGAATTTTCAGATGAGATTGGGCACGTTCGCGGTGGTATGGCCATAGACAGGAATTCTCAAAGCATTATAAATCAGTTAAGGTTGCTTTATCCAGATTGCATATGTTTCTCTTGATATTGGACAAATCAGCTTCTCATCACTGTGACTGAAGTGCTTGTCATACAAAACTTAAAGAAGAGTTTTCTTTGGCGTGCAGCTTCACAGCTCATTGCATAAGAAATGGTTCCAGAACCAACCATGGCAAGACTGCCTGTGGGCCGCAAAGTGATGAAAGAGGTTGGTGAAGTTTATTTCCGGAAGTCTGAAGCCCAAATCTGGCTTTTGTTCCAATCTGTTTCACAAGAGAGCGAGAGTATTTTCTGGAGCTCCCCCACAAGGGCCTTTCTCCCCCTTGTGTCTCTGCCACTCCTGATATTCAGTTCCTATTTATCTATGGAAACACCGCGGCTTATTTTTCAAACATGAACTGTACTCCAGGTGACACATACTATACCCAGAGCTACCTAGGAGAGCACTCTGCTAAACATGATCATCACAGCTATTCAGAAAAGGATTATGGGAATTTCTCTAGGACAAACCAGTGGTCACCTTTCTTCCTCTTTCCTTTGTACATAGAGAGTGGCTTGGTGGGACATTCAAAAGTGAGATTCATTATAACTGTCCTGCTAAAAGGTGCAGTGTAGGGATTGTCGTGCACACAGAACTCACATGTAGGCCTCTGACATTTCTCCTCTGACACAGAGCTGTGGTGGCAGGGCATAATAAATCACATCTCAACAGCCACGCCGACATTAACAGCTACATAAGAGAATAATGTAAATGGCAAGATTTCAAAAAAGATGTTTTAAGATAGAATGGAGATAATACTCCAAATGATTGCAATTTTTAGCTCTGATGTTAGAGTAAATAATGCATTATTAACTGCAGTTAAATAATTTTTGAACACAGTAGAAAATTGTAGGGTTCTAAATATAGAACAAGAGACTACTAGTTCTAAATTATACCTCTCTTTAAAAACATGAATTCAGAATAGTTCTCTTTTTTTTGTCATTCTGAATTACATCTGAGACTCTAAAGCACTATTTTCATAGGTAGAACTCCAGCAACTTTTTGTAAATGATTTTTATACTATTTGAATGATGACTAGAGTGTTTATTTGAAACTCTGGATGTGCCAAACATGAAATGACTCATAAAACTTATTCTTAAACTAATGATACATGTATTCTAAGCTTCAGAATTGCATTTACTGGTGATTTTTATTATTCCCTGCAATAGTAATTCCCCAATAATCATTTTTTCAGTCTCTCTTATTTACAAAATGATGACAACGATCCTAAATACTGAGTTCCCTCAAAACCTTCATTTTTCCTGTAAAAAATTGAGGGCTAGTAAGTTCAGTGAACTGAAAATTGGTAGAATCTAGGATTAAAAGTATGTATGTAAATTCATTATATCAATTATGATATTTGGCAAAACATCAAACTCCAGGATTATTTTCCCCCCCTAAAAGTGAACAAGGACTAAAAATCTCTGTTTATGATTCTCTCCTTTTACATTCATACTCTTTCTTTTCATGACAGAAACAAGGAGCTGTTAGAAGTACCCTACATCTGACCACTTGCAAAGTTTTAAGCAAACCTGCCCAATTTTTTTCATTTTCATTAATATGTGTTCTTATTGGTACATTGAAATACACATCATGATCACACTCAACATTAGGAATTTGTACAAGTATATGACACAATTTAATTCGCATTTTTCCTATTCCCCATTTTTCTTAATTTTAAATTAATGAGCTATTAATAGACTTTCCTCTAAATTAAAATAATAATACAGGTACTTTGTACTCTGTATCATCAAAAGTGAAAAATATCGTTGTTTTCAAAGCCTTCATAATATCAACTAAATTCACGAGCCACTGACTTCATTTTTTGTCTAGAGAATGACACATTTTGCCTGCATTATGTGTCCTATTCCATCATCGTTCCAACTTTCAGAAGAGAAAACGTAGACAGAGAAGTTGAGTGTGAATTTATAGGATTAATCGGAGGCAGAACCAGTAATTGAACCAAGGTAATTTGACTCTAAAATGCAATTAACCGCCATTCTTCACTACATGTCTAATGAGCCGAATCTCCATTTCAGATTAGCTGAAAATTTTAAATTTGTTTCAAAAATGATATAACTAAACCATAGAATGAGTATGTTCACTTGAATTTTTAGGAGTATTGCAAAATCTAATACTGACTTTTAACCTAGAGAAAAGATATCACAGTTCTTTATTTCACCTTACACATGAAATCACATTTTCTGAAGTCAAGAAAGACAATGTTTTAATAATATTATTGACTCAGTTTATTACTCTCCTAGTTCTATCAAAAAGAAACCCTACTAGTTTAACTGTGTATACATCAATGTTGTAGAAATGTGTTTAGTATTTTCCTCAGAAAATAGTACATATTCTTTTAATTTCTCAATAGCAGCCATTCTTTGTGGCGTGAGATGAAATCTCAGGGTTGTTTTCATCTGTATCACTCAAATGACCAATGATGTTGAACATTTCTTCATATGCTTCTTGGATGCTTTTACTTCTTCCTCTGAGAAGTGTCTGTTCATTTCAGATGCCCATTTTTGAATTGGATCTTTAAACTTGGGGTGACTGACTTTTTAAAGTTCTTTATATTCTAGATAGTAGCCCTTTATCTAACAAATTGCTAGTAAAGATTTTTTTTCCCATGTTGTTGGTTGTCTTTTAGCTGTGCCAGTGGCTTCTTTTGCTGTGCAGAAGCTTTTTAGTAGGATGAGATCCCATTTGTTGATTCTTTCTGCTAGTTCTCATGCCTTAGAGGTTTTGTTCACGAAGTCTCTGCCTGAACCAATGTCTCCAGGAGTTTTCTCTAATCTGTTTTGCAGCACGTTTTTCATAAAGGCATATGTGCACCCATGTTCATAGCAGCTCAGTTTGTGATAGCTCAATCCTGGAAACAACCCAGATGTCCATCCACTGGAAACTGGATAAGGAAGATTTTTGTTTTGTTTTGTTTTGTTTTGTTTAAAACAAAATGGAGTATTACTCTGCCATAAAGAACCACAAGTTTCATTCATTTCTGTGCAAATGGACACACCTTAAGGACATACTACTAAATGGAATAAATAGATCACAGATATGTAAATACCATATCTTTTCTTTGGTATGAGAACCTGTAGATATAAATGAGTTCTAGAATGTATATAGATTCTGTGAAATAGGAAATACTCAAAGAGAAAATGTGGTAGGGGAAAGTAATGAGGGGAAAGAATAAATATGATCTGAAAAGAGAAAGAAAATGTATATAGTGGGTAGGGGGTGGTGGGGTGGGGTGGGATATGGGTAAAAATGAGAATTAACTCATGTCATATGCTGATACAAATTCCCCAATGTTGAGTGTGACTGTGAGCTCTATGTAAAATGTACCAATAAAGAATTCAATTAAAAAAAGAAAATACTACATATTAGATTTCAGTTTTTCAGACTTATTTCCACGCTCTGTGTTTAAGAGAAAAACAGGTTTCAAAGTCACAAAATGAGAAATGCTTACTGAACTGTGTATATAATCAATGTATGCTTACTCTCTAAAAATGCATGATGTGGTTTTCATTCATTTAAAATGTTTTTTAAATATTTTAATGTTTTATTCATTTAAAATAGTTTTAAAAATCTATTACTAAGAGTTTTCCAACCAATAAATCTACAGGGAAAAAAATCTTCAAGAATTCAGAAATCATTTCACTTCTGTGTAAACTCCTTCTCTATGGATGCGATGGGACATAGCCTTTACTGAGTAATCACAGGAGAAAGCAGAAAGCAAGGGAAGCAGTAAGTAATATAAAATCATAAAATAACAATAAATGGAGAGGTTTATGGAAAAGACACCTATTTCCATTGATATTATAGATATCAATGTATTATAGATTTTTAAAAATCAATCCTTAGAAAAACTGACTGCCTACTTAACTCTGTACTACAATGTTAAACTTTTCTGGTATGTGACAATGGACGGAACACAAAAAATACTTTGTCTTTATTTTTTGTCCATTCTTGTTATTTTTTTTTTAGAAGATCTCCCATTAAAAACTAGCAGACTGAGGTTTTTAGTTTTGCTGGTTCTAATACAATGGTACCTTCGTGCATGAAATTAATTCCATGATTCTGGTCATAGAGTTAATTCCAATTGCAGTCAGAATCATGGAAAGAATTCAGGTTGTGCACTGAGATACCACTGGATATAGAGCAGGGGTGTGAAAACCTGTGGAATGCGTGCCACAGAGGGCTGGTTGTATCATTGAAAACTCTAAAAGGTTTGCCATTCTTGTTACAGGGGAAAAAAAAATCCGTGAGAAGTATTTCTCAGTAATTTATTCCAATGGATTTTTGTTTAATTTCTGATTTGTCTTCTGATTTTCCCTGTTTTCTTAGAAGACTTGTCTCTAAAGTATTACATGTCCTTGAAATAGAAGCATTTACCTTAGATTTCATATTCAGCTTAATTCCATCATTCCTGAATAAAGACAGTCATCATACTTATTGCAACATTAGTCTTAATCCACAGTGCTGTCCTGATTTTATAATTATTTTAAATTATGAGTTTCTACAGCAATAATGAGCAATGCTGGCCTGGTATTTAATAAAGCCTGTCTGCCATTATTATTAAAAAGGTCCTTGCTTTTCCAGTAATCAGAATGTTTTTATGGTCCATTGAAACTATCTCTGAAACTCTGTAGTTCAGCTCTTAAAATGTTATTAGTATCTGAGTAGTTTTCTCCCACGTTGTGATCAAAATTAAAACCTAGAAGAACAATAATAATATTATATAATATAACTGAGGTCTAGCTTCAAGGAAAATACTCCTTATACTTGGTAAGATGTATGATTTATAAAATGAAGGCAGGAAAGAACAAAAAGTGGAAGAAATGACTTGAAAATATTTATTTTAGATTCCTCGGGATGCGGAGCAGAGGATAGCCAATCAGAAGGAAATAGCATAGAGGCAAACTGTGGAGAATGAAAGTCAGTAAGCTTTGGGATTTGTGTTTACAGGAAACAGACAAAGGGCAATACTGGAGCCTGGCAGAGGTCTCTAAACTCAAATCTCAATTCACCTTTCAGTGAATGACCTTGAGAAGATTCTTCAATCATTTGGAGTCTTAATACCTTCATTTGTAAAATATGAATAATTATTCCTTAAAGAAAGATTTCTTAGATTTAATGAAGTGAAATACATAAAACACTTCAACCAGTATTTGAACATTAAACGCAGAAAAAAAAATTACTAGCTAGTGGAGTTAATTTGATAAGTCTAGATATAAATTGATATATTTTAGAAATTTAGTGTAGAAATTGGAATCATGGTCATGGAGGTGGATGAAATAATGTGGGGAAACGTATATAGAATGAGAATTAGGAACACTTCTTCTCATGGATAGTTGACTTTTTTCTCCATACTGGGAAATGAATTCATGGCCTTTGTACCTTTTTTTAAAAATTATCTTTATTTGTACATTGTATATACACATCATTTCTATACTTTTCTTGTTTCATTTATCTCTTTAAGTCACTTAGTTACCCAGGCCTGATTCAAACTTTTGTTTTCCCTTCATCATCTTCCTGGAGTGGTGTGCTTACAGGTAGGGCTTCCTCATTTGGTTCCATCTTTCTTTTTCTTAAAAAAAAAAAATCTTGCTTAATTATAATAAACCATCAAGATATTTGAAGGAAGATATTTACGGACAGAAACTTTGGTTCTTATCTTACTTTTCAAATCAACATGTAAGTCAAACTAAAGCATAAATTAGTGTTAAGTCAAATATAATGTACAAGTACAATGAGATGGTAAATAATTGAAATATATGATTAGTTTGAGAAATGGGACTATTAGAGGAATTAAACTAACATGTACCAGCATGTTTATTTATAGTATGTACTTTCAAAATGTAAATGTAATCAACTACATTTAATTTACATCTATATATGTATAGATTTATAACTGAACACTCTCCAGCTATATCCTTGTATACATATATGTATAAGGGAATATATGTACATATATTTTTATATATGCATATGTATATGAATATTTCTTGCCTGAGGTGATTATCTGTAGTCTGTCAGCTTATGACATTTTAACATGTTCTGAATTTTGACATTTTTAAATGTTTCTATTAGCTATCCTTTTTTGGTGATCAAAATTAGGTGATCATAGTTGGCAACAATGTAATGCATAATATATATTATCATTTCTTGAAGGGTAAATTTCATAGGATGTAAAAAGATGAAAATGTGGACGGTGATATACAAATCACCCCATATAAAAAGTGGGTTATTTTCTTCTATTATGTTATCATGCCTAGCAGTGAATTCTGAAATAAGGTTGCCACGTTGCTACAAATTGGGAGATAAAGAGAACATTAAAAGAGTGAAGATGAGTAATTGAAAAAAATCAAGGGATTTCAAGAAGTCTCTTGAGTGCTATATAGCCAGCTTTAAAAACTTGTACCACCTCTAAGCTTTCCAAAAAAATTCTTTAGTGTTTAAATCAGTGTGAATAAAAGTTCTTATCACTCAAATCCAGAAGCTTTCTAATTGATTGCATAATTTATGTATTGCAGAAGACAGTTTGATGTTTTAAAGTGAAATTGCCATATGGAAAAAGGTTGAGAAATCCTTTCATTCCAGATCAAAAAACGCTGTCTATTAAAAGCCACCTTTAACTACCATAAAACTCACAGATACTGCTCTGATGTGGCGCCGGCTCGCTAGTAGGATATTCTGTCCTTGAACTTGCAAATGATTATCTCTGTGCCTCCGGCCAATCACACTTTGATGACATTATTTGCTCCTGTAGAACTTAATCGGATGATCCAAAGCTCTAGTTAAGTGCTGGGTCCTCATCATTCTCATTTTGCCGTTTCCAACTACAACTGTAATGGTAGATGGTTATCTAGTCATATCAGCAAGTAATTCTCCTTTGACATTAATTTATAAAAAATCATTTCCACTGTGAAGACTTCTTAAATTCTCAGTACATGTTTGCAGTATATGATGATTATAGTCATCATGAGGAGTTGGTTTCTATGTGTAACTTTTTAATGCATAAAGGATTACTTTATGCACATCATTTTTTAGATACATTGTGTGATTATTTGAAACGAATTTTAGGGCTGGGGATTTAGCAAGCTCAAGGTCCCTGGTTCATCCTCCATAAACACAGTAACCACAAACAACAATAACAGACATGGTGACTCATGCCCACCAGCAATCAGTACTATACACCACAATGCCAGGCGTGGTGGCTCATGCCTGTCATCCCAGCACTCAGGAGGCAGAGGCAGGAGGATTGCTGAGTTTGAGGTTTTGCCTGAGCTACATAGTGAGCTCAGGGCCAGCCTGAACTACAAAGCAAGACCCTGTCACAAAAAAAAAAAAAAAAAAAAAAAAAAAAAAAAAAAGAAAAAAGAAAAAAATGAAATTTTAAAAATTGAGTAGTTGTATTGACTATTTATTGAAGCTAAACTGATTTAACATGGAAATAATATTATTAAAATGAGATTATCATAAGGGGAGTTTTATTAAATTACAAAATGAGGAGAACATTTTACTTTATAAGGCTAAATCAATGATGTACTTTAAATAGACCACACTAAGATTGAATTAAAAAGTAAATTGTCAAATACTACTGATCGCTTAGGCCTTGATCTTCAAATGATATTTTCATTTACTTTATATATATCTGCACATATGTATATCATCAACAATATTTATACAAAGATACAAAACTCCACACATTATTCATTTGGTTGTGGTCAAATATGCATGTCATAAAATGGCAGTTATTTACAAGACTTTGAATTCTAAAATTCCTAACATGAATATTGATCACAGAAGGCAAAATTTTGGTGATCCTATTTTGTTTTGAATATTCCACTGTACATTGTAATCTGTGATAAATCTTCACTTTTTAATGTTTAGTTGCTTTTCATGTTAAAAGTACTAAGATGAACTGAAATTGTAACTTCAAAGACATATAAATTATTTTACCGTAGTCTGTGTCTGTATCAGGCTTCCTAAGTGTAGTCAGAGATACAAAGGTAGGGTGCAGCCAGGGACAACCTCTCTGTGAAAGGGACTAGAATCTCAGCTATGCTTTCGTTCCCCCATGTGCACCACAATATCCACCAGAGATAAGCATTTTATATACTTATTTATTTCTTACATGATACCAAGGATCAAACTCGCATGCTTGCACTTGCAAGGCAGGTAGTTGTGCCATTAAGCTAAATCCCTGGCTCTAGCATTTTCTTAAAGGGAGATGAAGAAATCAAGTATATTTTTAATCATATATGCCCTGAGTATATTTATAAACCCTAACTAAAAAAAAAAGTAAAAGCTTAATAATGTAAGACAAAGTCGCTTCACTCCTAAAAGATTACAACTATTGATACCCACATTGAACCAACTGTTGATATCCAGCTTGGTGTTTGCAGTACTTAATTATGGTCTATTGTTATCTGCAGTGTAAAATGTAAATTTTAAAGAAAAAGGACATTAGTAAATTGTACAATTTTTAAAGGACATTAGTAAATTATACATTTCTAAAAGGATATTAGTAAATTATACAATTTTTAAACAGGTAACTTCAAATAAAATTTGTTTTCATGTCAGACACAGTAACAGTCAATAATTTAAGTATCAAAATTCCATAGGCATTGCATTTTATCAGCAAATTTTTAAAAATGTAAAACTAATATATTTCAAGACATGATGAAATAAAATGAATAACTTCTTAGATGCACCATTTTATTATGAATTCATTTGCTTAACACAAGAGCATCACCATAACTAAGAGAGTAATAATGATTTTTCATTTGAGCCTATGCTTTCCAGAATAATTTGAGGGTCTCATTAAGAAATGTAAAATAAAGCTCTAAGATATTTCAAAACAAAGTATTTGTGTGTTTTATTTTCAGGGTAGTAACTGCAGGATATCTTAAATATAATATACCATAGAAGACATTTAAATATATAGAAATCTTAAATATAGTGTACCATGGAGAAAATTATATGTAGAATCTATTTAATGCAATACAGCATGTAAAAATGTACACCATGATGGCAACTGTCTTAGAAGCAATGTAGATTGCTTCCCAGAGCCATGCTTGTTTTCTTCACTTTCTGCGACTGTTTATGAAAGCATCTCCATTTGCAAATTGTGAAAATTTATAATTCTGTGTTTATAAATATTTTGGAACAATGTTTTTCTGCATCCATTTTGGAGTTTCATCCTGTGCTCATTCAATGATAGTAACAAAAGCTTAGTTTTTCCAGTTAACTTATACCAAAGAATTATTTTTAAATTAATTTTCTACTTAAAAGGAAAATCAAGAAGTGCACAATAGGAAATACAATTCTTCACACAGACTATTCTTTTTTAAAACATAAGCATATTTACACATCCATGACCTATTTATTTCACTTATGAGTATGTCCTGAAGGTATGTTCATTTGCTAATAAATGACTCAAACTCATCAATCTTTATGGCACAGTAATACTCCATTTTATTAAAAAACACATCTTCTTTATCCAGTCTAAAGCTGATGGGCATTTGGGTTGTTTCCAAGATGTAGCTATCACAAACTGAGCTGTTATGAACATGGGTGCACATATGTCACTGTGATAGGAATCTTGTAATTCTTTTGTGTATATCCCCAGCAGGGGAATTGCAGGGTCAAATGGGACCTCTAGTCCTAGTTTTTTGAGGAATCTCCACACTGTTCTCCATATGATTGTACCAGTATAGATCGATATTTTGAAATAGTAAATGCTCAAAGGGAAATGGGATTTGGGATAAATAATGAGGGGAAAAAATTGATGGTTAAAAAAAAGGAAACAAAGCTTTTGTATATAGAGGTTGGGGTGGTAGGGTATGTAGGGGAAGGGGAAAATGAGAATTAAGTTATAACTAACTATAACTTAATTCTGGTACAAATTGTCAAATGGAGTATAATTGTGATGTGTATATATAATGTACCAATAAATTTAAAAAAATAACTAAGCCAAGCATGATACTATACTCTGTAATCCCAGTTCTCTTCCTGAGATGGATGGTCTTTCTGAGACAGTATCCTGAGCTGTTTTGAGAGTGAAATTGCTTCCACTTATGTGGACTTTCCCATCTTGGGCTGATTTGCCTGCAGTCTTGTTACTTCAGAATCTGGAGAAATACTAGTTTTCTCTTCCTCTTCCCACTCCTCTTTCCTGTTCCTCCTCCTATTCCTCTGGCCCCTCCACCTCCTACTCCTCTCTCTTCTTCATCTTTTCTGTGGTACCAGGTATTGAACATAAAGCCAATGTACAGAGCTACATCTATAGCCTCAGGCTGAGCTTGAATTTGGCAATTTCCTGTCTTGGCCTCCCGGAGTTGCCAGGATTCCCAGATGTGCAACACAATGCCTGGCCAGGCTTAGTCTCACGTTGATATCTTCAGTCTTGAAGAAGAGTGAGAGGTAGGTAAATTTGGCACTAATCTGACTGGTCATTAGCAGTTTTTCAACGGTGCACTGTAAGTGATTAACATGTCTAAGTGGGGAGCTCAGTGGGAAAATGGTCCTAAGATTTAAGACAGAGAAGGAGACAGGCACAAAGTGAAGGTAGAGACACCAAATTTTTATCCTTCTCTTAGTCATCAGACATCTACACACATGTGTCTTCAGTTTTTTTTTTTTTTTTAGCAAAGATAGTCTCAAAGTTTTTATTTTTGTAAATGATATGCTCAATAAATTATATTTTGTTGAAAAGGACCCTCAGGGAGAAATTTAAATAAATTATTCATGCAAACCACTGCCATTTGTTACAGTAGAACCATCGTTATTGTATTGAATTATATTACATGCTATTTGTTTTTCCTCCTTTCCAGGTATTACTTCTATTCCCTTCCATTAGAAGTGGAAGATCTCTTCAAGATAATCCATTCCAAAGCATTGTTTTGGAGGAGAATCAAATCAGAGAAACTAATTGGATTAATATCATATACAAATTATGTAGATTGCAAAGAAACACTCAGGTCGTCTGATCTGTGAGCAGATCCTCACTGGGTATATAATGGCAACTAGCGTAGTGGTGCAGTTTTAGAGGAGAGGATTTTGGGGTTACTCTCCCCTTAATGTCAGTGATCATGTTTTGACAAAGTTTAATTTATTTCTTCAAAACCCCATTGCATCTTAATTGGAAGTGGCTCTTGTCTCACACACACACACACACACACACACACACGAAAAAAGGAAAAGAAATTGCTTATCAGCATGTGTATTTCACATGTGTCTGGCTATAGTAGGGGAAGAAGGAGGAGCTGAGAAGGATGTGGCTTGAATTACAGTATATAATTATCTTCAGAACAAAGAGTAAAATTTTAGGAAAGTGACAGAGAAAAGAAAAAAAGACTTTTAATATCAAAGGTAAGTAACCTGTTGAAAGTCAAATATATGGCAATCAAAGTTACTTAGTAATGTTTTCTAAAGTAAATTCCTTGAAAGTACAAGTTTTCTTTAATGGTCCAACTTGGGTTTTCAGTAATAGAAGTTTGTCTTTCAACTTTGTAAATCATTATTTCCTGCAAAGAGTTTTCCTGTGCTTGTTTCCTTAATTAATTTAATACAACAGTCACCCATATTTTAGAGTGGCGTATTCTGCTCCTCAGGTATGGACCTATTTAGGCCTCAGAATTTTTCATCTGTAAAATTAGAAAAGTTAAATTTGATAATTAAAGTATCTATCTTAAATCTATTAAATTAGATTAAATATCTTTTCAGCTTGAAAATTTTAGAAAAGTACAAATATATTTCTGTATTAGTGGACATTAAAGAGTGTCAAGAGATATAGTAAAGTTCATTTTGTTAGCTTTTATTTATTTCTCCTCCAGAATTTTGAATCAAATTCAGTTTTGCATAAAAATGGTCCTCTACTTTATTTTGACACATTCTGTAAGAACTGACTTCACTCCATTAAATTAGTGGAGAGTGAAGCCATTTTCACTTTCATGTCATAGCACAATTGGTTTTTAGAATAAATTGTCACTGATTTAGTGAACTAAAAAGAAAAAGATTTTCTGTGTTTTCTTTACCTTCAGTGTTAATCTCTGTATAAGAAAGAAAACATCTGAGTAAAAACATAAAGAGTAAATTTCAATATTAACAGTTAATTAAATCCTCATGATTAAATTTTAATCCTGGAAAGTAATTATGTTTTCTTCTGAAATACTTTTTTTGTGTTTTCTTTCAATAACATTGTTGACAAATCGCTTGGAAAGTGTTGTTGTAGTTGTTTTTAAAAATGTGCATCTCCAAGAAAGCTTATCATCTTAGTTATTGATTACACAGAATCTAAAAGACATATACTGTCTGAACATTTTGTTTTGCTCACAGGATAACTAAAAATTATTTAAACTGTCAACATAACAAGGGATGCTGTGACAGTTAATTGTGTGTGTCACACTGACTGGTTTGTTAGTGCCTAGATATTTGGTAAGGCTTATTTTGGGTGTATCCATAAGGTTGTTTTGGTATGAGAATCCATGCCATAGGTAGTCTAAGTAGAACAATCATTGTTTTGTAAGTATAGTTACAATCAGAAGAGATCTAAAAAGTCAAAATGCTTCTACGTATGAGGAAGTTCATTCAACCTAATGCTCTGAGTTGAAATATATACTCTTCTGGGATCTTGAGTCAGCCAGTCTTTCAGACTGGAATGTACACCACTGGCCATTATGACAATTAATTATAATTTTCTACTTGACTGAACTAAGACATTTCTGGAGAGGAGATTGCATTGTAAAGGCATAACTTTCACTACTGTATCATCCCATTGATGAATGCATGGCTGAGTGGGATTTTAAGAAGTGGTAACTTGCTGGAAGAAGTGGGTCATGGGCTATGAATGGAGACCGTAACCTAGCTCCCACCCCTTCCACCCGGATATCCCCCCGGCTTCTCAGACGTATGAACTGAGCATTTTTTCTCCCCACCTCTTTATATCATGACACTTCTGCCTCTGCACCCATCCACCATGGACTAAAGTCTCTGAAACCATAATCCACAAGAAGCCTCTGCCCCTTTAGATCCTGTGAGCATTTTATCCAGCCTTTGGAAAGCTGATGAATTCAGCTCTCCTTTTTCCCCGGGTTTTGCACTTGGACTGGAACTATTCCATTAGCCTCCTGGGGTGTCTAGTTTGCAATTTGCTTATTTGGTATTTCTCAGCACCCATGATCTCCACAATTTTGTGAGGTAATTCCTCAGTATCTATCTGTTTATCTGTCATATAAACATAATCCTTGGGAAACCAAAAATGCTGACACCAATAAATATAATGAAGGAAGAATAAAGGGATATGAAAAAGTATGTTTTCCACAAATATTGTGGAATCACTACACACGTCGGGTGAAGATAATTTTAGGGAAAATTATTTAAAAACTGCACATACCAACAGAAAAAATATGCATGAGATTTGCTTATAATGAGATCTGAAAATTGAGAAGCACTTTGCAATTTAATACACATTTCAGTTGGAGAGGCTGGGAATTCAGCTCAAGTGATACTGTGCCAACTTTGGACACACAAGGGCCCGATTTTGATTACCAATACTGCTAAAACAACAAAAAAAAGCTGTTGGAATTAATAATCCAACATGTATTAATTGGCTTGATTCCACATTTTAATACATGAAAAAGGGCATCTTAGACTACTGAATCTGAATGAATCTAATTAATGATTATATGGACTCTTTCCCAGTCTAGATTTTTTCTACTATTCTAAATATATGATTTTTTAAATTTTCTAATCACAATATACATCTAAAGAAGTTTAAATATTCTTTTTTTAATTGAATTCTTTATTGGTTCATTTTATATACAGCTCACAATCACACTCAACATTGGGGAATCTGTATATGAAAGAAGTTAATTCTCAATTTTACCCACATCCTTACCCACCCATAATCCCCCATCCCTATATACATGTTATTTCTTTTTCTTTCCAAGTCATATTATAATGAATAAATGTAATAATGCTAAAGATCATCTTGAATAAAGCACTGTGCAGAGCTGAATACTAAATTATCTAAATATAGAAAGCATGATTCCTATAGTGCTCAAAGACGTGACAGAGCCAGTAGGAAAAAAACTAAAACTCTGTTAAAAAGACTTACCAGAAATAAAAATGAATCAGAAACAAAATACAGTTCTAAAATAATAACCCTGATATCAAGTATATGATATAGGAAAAGTAAAATAGAACAAATTTAAATACACCACTCATTTTGTTCTCTTTATAAAAAAAGACACCACATGCATCATATAAAAAAAAAACACAAAATAAACCTACAATTAGAAATAAATGTGAGAGGAACGTGTGAGTATTGATTACTTTCCCAGTAAACAAATGTTTATATACTTTGTTGACTTCCGTGGCCTGTTTGTAAGGTTGCTTTATGGACAGCCAAAGTCAGATTACACAATTTACATAGATACCTTGCCTTGAAAATGTGAAAACCTGGATTAAAATCCAGGGATCCGTTCACTGAAAATGTTCACATTTGCGTCACAGTGAAGGCACAGTTTCAATGTTGTTTACAAAAATCCCTGAAGATTTGTATTTGCTAGTTACATCAAAGGCAGAACATTTCTCAATAATTACTATTATTGATGGAAAACAAAAAAAATCGAAGCGCTTAAAGACAAAGAAGAAGCTTAAAAACAATGAACAAGTTGTGCTAAAGGAATGTGAACAGGGCGCATGTTCAGGAAGCAGTCAGCACAACTGAAGTGTCTGCAGAAGCAGCGTGGACCCCCCAGGTGTAGGGAACTGTAGGCGCGAAGAGGCTCTGGGGGAGCCGGAGCGTTCAGAGCAAGGGGAGCAGAGCGGAGAGGGCCGCGACTCGCAGCAGCCTCTGCTGAAGGGCCCCTTTGAATTACCACAGTGCTGTGTTGAAGGAGTCACTTAGTCTTATAAATTATGTTAGTAGTGCATTTATTGAATCGTTAAGAATCCAAAAGGGTCACTTCAGAGCTTCATGTTTTACTGAACTGATGAGAGAAATTGCATTCTATAATAGTATTGGGGGTTTTAAAGATTCATGAAATTATCAGCAAAAGCCCTTTGAGGAGAATGGCAGTGATCTACTAGCAATGAAATGCCGCTTCTTAGCACTAGGGCTCTGAACCCTCGCCTGGCAGCGAGGAGATCAGGGCAGATGGTTTGGACCGTGGGCGGATCTTATGCCGACGCAGACAAACAAACAAACTCATGTGAATAAGGAGCAGTGGCTGAAAAAAAAAAAAAAAGAAAGAAAAGAAAAAAAAATACCAGAAAGAAACTGGAACCATTATTTTAAGTTTACAGAATCCGAGCATGTGTACATTTCCTACTGGCTTCAATTTGCATATTATTTTCACTGGAGGAATAATTTAGACCAGGAAGCTTACTTATAGTATCATAATTTAATATAATGAGATAATCTCCTGACTTACATTAATATCAGTAATTATGCTAATCGTCATGGCAATCTTATCAGGTAGGTATTCCTTATATTTATTTAGGCTCGAAAAGGTAAAGAAACTGAGACTCAGATATGTGGTTCGCTGAGAAACCCGTGTCCTATGCAGTCGGCCTGAGGAACAGCAGTGTGTATTAGCAGAAGGGAAAGCGGATCCCATGAAAGGGAAGACAGATCTGGCGACATGTTTAAAGTTAGATATCTAAGAATTGTGGGTAACATAAACATGCAATTACTAAGAAGCATTGCCTGATGATAGGGATACACATAAAATATGATTTTTACATTAGATGTCATGAAGATGGAACCTAACTCCCCGTTTGGTATCTGACTATTATTATAGTTTAGATCAGGATGCCCCCCCCCAAAGCCTCACGAACTCAGGGGAGGGGCTTTGGGAAGCAATGAATCATAGGAGTGTAATGCTATTGAGTCGATCAGTCCACCGACAAATTTATAACTAAATGTGATGCGGGGAAGTGAAGCCTGATAGGAGGACAGGGCTCAGTATGGGCGTGGCCTCGCAGGGCTATGCCCCTCTCTGATCCCTTGACCCGTCTTTCTGCTTCCTGTCCCCATACCATGAGCATTTCTCCTGCCGTGTCGCTCTGCCATGCTGCTCGGCCTTGGAAGCGACGGACTAGGAACTGAAGCCTCCATAAACCATAAGCAAAAATTAATGTTTCCTCTTAATTTGTTGGTGTCTGGTATTATGTCACAGAAAAGAGAAAGTAACAGAGACAAGTATATTAGAGATATACCTAAATAATTCTGTGCAAAATCCATGATTACAGGGCATGCTGCCTTACTTTTAGAACATGAATATTTAATTTGAAGATATTTTATCATTCAGAGATGGGTTGTTATATACATATAAAGAATTGCCAGACATAGTAATTGGGAACTTTCATCAATTTAGTGATTGGAGCAAGGAAATCCACTTCTCATTGCAAAGTTGGTGAAAATTCACTTATAATAACAAAAAATATTTATTTAATTACCTACAAAATACTAAGTTCTGTGCTATGTAAGCACTGGAACAAAATATTGAAGAAGACCCCATGACTTCCAGTAGTTACTTAGTGTCCTTTGGGTTGTTAGATGCATCGTACTGTGCTTTTCTTTCTTTTTTTTCTTTTTTGAGACAGGGTCTCACTATGTAGCTCATATTAGCCTTTAACTCACTATGTAACCCAGGCCACAGAAGAACTCACTCCTACCTACATCCTGAGAGCTAAGATATGGCCATACATCGCCACACCTGGCAACTGTGTTTTTAGTAATACATAATATGCCCAGAAATTATAAGATAGGCCCAAAACTCACTTTTGGTTGAATAAGTTAATAATAGTAACTATGTTGACATCTAAGTGGATAACTTCATGCATTTCTCAAATCGTTACTATCTGGGAGCCCACTATATGTCAGAGAAAGAGTGAAAGCATAAATGGTAACCTTTTTACTACTCTGAGAAAGAGGGTAAGAAGAATAAATGAGTTATTTGTAATCTGCCTCTTATTATTGAAAAACTCATGTAGAGTTGAAAAATTAATAACTATATAGGTACAAATAAAAATTTTTTTTTTTGAGACAGGGTCTCGCTTTGTAGTTCAGGCTGGCTCTGAGCTCACTATGTAGCCCAGGCAAGCCTCAAACTCAGCAATCCTCCTGTCTCTGCCTCCCGAGTGCTGGGATTACAGGCGTGAGCCACCACGCCCGGCACTGTGGTATGTGGTATTGATTGCCGGCAGGCGTGAGTCACCACGCTCAGCATTGTATGTGGTTACCGGGGATTGAACTCAGGACCCTGCGCTTGCGAGGCAGGCGCCGGAACCACTGAGCTAACCCTCCGGTCCAAGGTACAAATAAATTTTGAAAATACATATCAATGAAAGTAAAACCAAGCAATATCTAGTTTTTGATAAGATTTAATAGTTAAGAAAAATATTATGCAAAGACTGACTGAGGAGGAAAAGGGAGAAGGTAGAAAATTCAGGGTGTATAAAAAGAAATTAATCTTTAAATATGATATCACAAAAGCAACATAAGAATGTTAAGAAAATCTGTAAATCACAAAAAGTCATTACATTAAAAATGAATAAATTTATGAGAAAATACCTTAATGGGTGATTGGTAATTTAGGCTGTATCAAATCAAAACCATTTTCCTTATGTTCAAAATAATCTCTATTTCTTAAAGAATCAAGTGTATAGAGAGATCACCCAGAAACAATGAGCAATAATATTTAGAGAGCATGATTAGCATAAATGCAGAAGAGCATGAAGATGCAGAGATGCCAAATTATGATTATTTTAAAATATTTTTAAATGGTTGGGTTTTTCCTGACATCATCAGATTTTCAAAGAAATTGGACTGTCATGTTGATAATGATAGGCTTGCTAATTTCTCATATTTTTCAGCCCTTATTATGTTCAGAATTTGGCACTTGGATCTTTATGTGAATTATTACAATTAATCCTCACAAGAACTTTCTAAAATTGAAGCAAATATTTTAAGAATTTTAAAAGTAAGGAAACAGCAAATGTGCTAAATTTATGTGCCTGGATAGTTTCAAGGAAATAGATCTGTTAAAAGATAAAGTTGACCTCACTGTGGAGAATAACATAAAGTGGGAACAGGGTAATACCACTTAGAAAAGCTATGAGGTTTTTCCTCAATTACATACAAAAAAAAAAGTGTTCTTGCATAAGGTAACTATTACATAGGTGGAAATGATGTATATTTTGAAAATATTTATGATGTAGATATAACAGGACTAAAAATTAATTTGGATAAAATAATGCAGAGAACAATATCAAGGACAATATTCAGGCCTTAACTTAAACATGGTGGTGATACAGTTCTTGATGTTAAAAATGCTGGGGAGTAATGAGTTTAAAATAAATATGTGATTTGAGGCACAACTAAAGTAAGTTTCTAGACAACTCCCAGGGTAGACTATTTTGTATTTTCATAGAAATGCTCATAATGATTTTTAAAGTAACAAATCTTGACTTCACAAGAAAAAAGTCAGTGTCTGGGAAATATGTCTAAGTCTGTTACTAAAATAATTCACAGGAACAGATCATAAAATGAAAGGACAATGCATAGGCAAAGAACAGAGAGCATATATCAAACATTAGAGAAACAAGCATTTATATGTGATATAGAAAAAATAAAGTGATTAGTCAAGAACACAAGAAAATCTACCAACATGGAGTCAGGGAAAATAATAGAGATACTTTTGAAGATAAGGGCATTACCACTAAATGTCATTAAGAATTGCAGGATGAAGGGTTTTTTTAAGTTACTTACTGGATTTGACCTATTTAGAACAAGAGTGATCTGTCATGATCTTATTTACAGGAACTGGTGTAAAAAAAAATCAGATGAAGAGACAGAAGGTGAATTGTAGTGGTGGAAAATGAATGAATATCCATCTTTAAGGATACTTCTTCCATCAGGGTTGAAATCAGGCAAATTGAAAGAAGACAACAGGAAGAAAAGAGTTTTGCTTTGGGGAAATAGTGCCTTAAAAGGAAAGACTTTTAGATTAGTATTGTTAAACCAGTCAGAGCAAGAATCATTATAAGGTAGAAGTTAGAGGGACAATTTGGTTTCAGTTCCCAAAGGATCAGAAGTCAATGGTGTCCTGAAGAAAGCTCAAAGCTACTTTGGTGGACTGAAAGATATTTCTTATTGTGAGGTAAGATTTATTTGCCTGTAGGTACATGTAGAGGTAAAATGAGAGGTTGTGAGGGCAGATTCTTGTTTTTGTCAATTGTGAATGGGGCTGAATTGTTGTCTGGGAAAAACCTGCGGGAGATTTAGGGAATGTCGAGAGTTTCTGGACTGGCTTCCTTAGGACCTAGTAACACAGACATAGGGAAATAGGGAAATATAGCAAAATGTTAAGACTGAAGATACCTCAGTGGCAGACACGGTAGAGAATGTCTGTCGATAGTTTGGGGATATTGGCTCAAAACTTATTTCTAATAGGAGAGGTAACCTTCGAGACAAAAGCTACTTTAGGGGAGAAAGTATTAACCATAGTTGTATCGTCTCTGTAAAAATATCTCAGTAGGTTCTAGAAAACAGAGTAACAGCTCTGGTAGAATGTGTGGAAATTTTTTTTTCTTTTGTTGCTCTCACTCCATGAACATATAGTTAAGCTACATGTGAAGAAGAGAATGTGTGTGTATGAAAACAGAAATAAGCTTCTTTTAAAATGCTCTCTGACATTTGTAGCTAAATATCCGAATTGATGTTTCCAGAAGAACAGCTGACTGACACAGAAAGACAGAGGTCTCTTTCCTCCATTGCCCATGACTACGAGAAGCTTCAGCCTCTCAAGCTCTTAGATCCTAATTTCCAAGTAGCCAGCAGTCCCACTGAGCAGCACACAGTGGGTTGGGATTCAATAGCAAGTGTATTTAGGTCAAACTTGTGGCATCCATGGGATAGGCGGGAGAGGAGCACCGGAAGAGACGGCGAGCTCTTTCTCAGAACTGGCGTGCTTACTTCCGGGAGAAGGTGAATTTTAGCCCAAGAATGAAGCAGTGTAAATGTCCTTCAGTGTAGTGTCCATCGGTGATGGTGGCCAGTTTAGAGCTGTCATCCTAACAGCCCACAGAGGCACGTGTGGCACAGGCTCAGGCCCACGGGCTTAGTTAGACTAAGAGTCTTCAGTGGCACGGGGTTTACTTTGCCTGCTTTGCGAACCTCATCCAGTAGCGAACAGTAATCTGAGATTCAAAGATGGGCAGATTCATTCACAAGGAAGTTTTATGTTTGATAAGTTTCAATGAAAATGAGATACATGCCAAACTAGTTGGCGCTCTTTATTTCATATTCTATCCAAGATCAAATTATCAGCTGTAAAAAGAAACCAGGAGGAGACTGCAAAGATGTGAGGGCACATTTTCATTTCTGACAGAGAAAAAAAACTGGTGCACCCGTTCTACAGATGGTGGGTCAGTATCATCCTAGTCAGTAAGACAGAACTTATCAGTTATATAAAAGTAACTTTGGATTTCTAAAATACCAGAAATAAGGCAATGTTTAAATT